>JBBPUG010000699.1:0-17011 GCA_038094535.1 Tubosaeta aff. alveolata | reverse complement strand
TGGAGGCTATCCTGTCACACAAAGGCCGCCCTGGCAACTATCAGTACCTGACCACATGGAAAGGGTACTCTCCATCTGAAGCGACCTGGGAACCTGAAGAAAACCTCCATCACGCCCCCAAGATTCTGTCTCCTTATAAACGATCCCATTCTTTGAAATAATTGCTGAACCCTTTGAGCGGTGTTGTACCTCTTCGTGAGTGTCCTCCTCAACGGTCAGGCTGTTGTTTGTTCCTCCCTCTTTCTACTCTACATTTGCTCTTCCTCACATTCCTAACCTCACCTAGTTTTCATTGCCTTTATCTTATTTCTTTCGTCCCGTTCTCTGTTACACTTGATTTTTGAACTTGTTCTCCACTCCTCCGCATTCGGCTCGAATCAGTGAAAGTCATAGCGTGCTGCTGTGCGCTGCTACCGAGTACCTGATCCTCTGGCAACACGATCGTCTCTTCCTCCTCCTCCTTTCATCATCATGAACGATGATAATTCTCCTTGCACTTATACCATCCCAAGATGGGACATCTCTGATCTCCCAGATGACGTCGTCTTTATCAATGAACCTCTCTCTGCTCATCGACTCTCCCCTCCTCTGACGGGCTATCATGACTTCCTATTCCATCTTTTGGCCAATCTCTCTGTTGCTTGCACTCTTGAGTATTACTTGGACGACAGTTCCTCATTATCTGCCCTATGCCAGCTCCTTCACCATTCTCGACTTCTATCATCCGCCTATCGACCTGGCCTGGAATGTACCTTCCCCATTAATACTCAGCGCCTAGATCCAGCCAATGTCAAGGCCCTCGTTGTCTTAGCCCATCATCTTCGCCTTGGAGAATTCCTTGGGGATATTCATCGTTATCTTGAGCAACTCTCTCTGTCGTCGTCATCCTTCTCTCATCGACGTTCTACTTCTCCTCAGAAGAAGAAATCCACACGTCGTCATACTATTCATCCTCCTTGACAACACTCCCCTTCTCCTGTTAATCTGAGAAACAATCTCTTCATCCAGGAGTTCATTGAGGATAACACTGGATCACCTTCTGTCATAGAATTTTAGTCTTCGTGGGTACTTCGACAGTACGAAGGGGGTAATGTTACGATTCTTTTCTTCTTCTTTCTCTTATAAACCCTTCTCTCATCGTTCCCTCTAGTTCTTCCTCTTCTCGTCTTCAACCTCGACTTTCTCTTGAGGTTATCAATGTTTCCTTCGGGTGATAACTCATACCTTTATCTCTCAGGCTTACTTCTTTCCCTGAGTAGTATCTCGAACTGTCGTCTCGTCTTCTCACCTTTCCTCTTCCAATGACTTCCTCGTGTTGTCATTTCCTTTCCAAGGTAGATGACTCGACTCCACAGTTCCTTCTTTTATCTTGCCTTATCTTTGCTCTCTCATTGGATGATTAGCTCCACAGCTGTCTCTCTCATGACAGTGATGTTCCCCCTTGTTCCATCACATTCCATAGTGTTCCATTCTCCCACGATTAGAACACTTATATACCTGATCACCTGTATTATAGTTCCTCACTCTGAATCTACGCACCTGGTGCTAGCCCTTCTTTGTCCTCGAGCGATTCTTGAGTCCTCTGAGTTTCTCGTCATTGTCCTCAGTCCTACCCAACGTCCTTCATCCTTGATTCTCGAATCTCTTAGTCCTGAGTCCCTCATCTTCTGTCCATTGTCTTCATCGTACTCATCCCTTGTCCTTTGTCTTCGGTTCGCACTAAGCTTGCTAGGAGAGACGCTGTGGTACCTCTTCGTGAGTGTCTGCCTCTCTTGGGTTTAGTCGAACACTCTCTTGAGTACACTTCATGTTACCTACATCCTCTTGGGTGCACCTCACGTTACAGAAATTAAAAGATGAAACATGTTTGAAGTAAATGAAATGAGTCATAGATCGGATCGGGTATGTGTCAGCACTTAAGGCACAGCCTAGCTGTAACATGTATCAAGTCAGCACTTACTGCATAGCATGGCTGTGACCCTTGATAAGATCCTGTTATGATAAGATATTGAAAAAGATGAAAGCATGAAGGTGAAATAATGAGACTATAACACTACCCCCCTTCTATGGGTTGGATTCCAGACAATCCATGGCAGTGGCAATAACTTCAGGATATGGGTTGAAAATACCGAAGTGCTCTAAAAAGGTTTCTCGAAGAAAGAGGCAAGAATTTTGTTCATGGAAGAGTTCTAAGGCAGCTTGTGCATTAGAAAGATCCTTCTTCGATTGCCAAGTGCAAGCATCTTCATCGTAACCAGCCCAATGGACCAGATACTCCCAACCACGATCTTTGCGGTGGGCGTCTATGATATGGTCAACCTCATACTCTTCATCTCAGTCCTCAGTGACTAACACTGGTCCGGGTTCAAAAACAGGTTGGCCAAAAAGGCGATCCCTAAATGGTTTAATTTTTGAGATATTAACCACTGGATGGATTTTCATCGTCTGTGGTAACTTCAATTGAACGGCATTGCTACCAACAAGTTCATCAATCTTAAATGGACCAAGCCATTTTTCAGACATCTTTTTACTTTGGCGTGTCAAGCGCAAATTATCCGTAGCGAGTAAGACTTCATCACCAACTGCGTAAGCAGGGGCGACACTTCGCCGTGATGCGGCATTCTTTTTCATTTTATCCTGTGCCAAACCTAAGTTTGCACATACTTCATCAAACGTCTGTTGAACTTTATCAATGAAAACATCTGCAGCGGGGGCTTTAGAACTGCCAGGTTCCATTCCCATTTGTGGCTGATAAGTCTGGGTAACCTCAAATGGAGTTTTCTTGGTTGCGGACGATTTGTGGTTATTGTATGCGAACTGCGCAAGACTAAGCCACTTCGGCCAATCATCTTGGTGATCGCAGCAAAAGATGTGTAAATATTGTTGAAGGTCTCGATTGACCCTCTCCGTCTGCCCATCTGTTTGTGGGTGATAAGCGGTACTAAGCCATGGTTTTATTCCTAATCGGATACAGAGATCCTTCATTACTTGAGATGCAAATTGGGGTCCTTGATCTGAAACGATCGATCATGGAAGCCCGTGATTCGTCCAAACTCTTTCCAAATATAATTTTGCTGTTCCTATAGTGGAAACTGTTTTATCTGTGGGTATAAACTCAACTTCTTTCGAGAACCTGTCAACTACCACAAGGATAGCATTGAATCCGTCTAATTCTGGCAGATCCATTATGAAATCAGCTGAAACATCTTCCCAAGGCGCATTCGCCAATTCAAGGGGATTCATTAAACTGGCTGATGGTTTATTTCCAGTTTTCATTTTCTGATATTGTGAACAATGTGAAACATAAGTTTCGACTTCTTTGGTCACATTATGCCAATAATAGCTTCTTGCAATCAAATTGCATGTCTTTTCTTTACCTGGATGTCCTGTGACAACTGAGTCATGGTGCAATGTGATGACCCTTCTTCTCAGATCTTTGTTGTCAGGAACAAAGACTTGCCCTTTTCTGTTAACGAACACTCCGTTGAAGTTTACTTCTGCCCCTAGGCCTTTGAGGTGTCATACATCAGATTCCTTTAGCTTCAGGGTGGACACTCGTATGTCATCCAGAATTTTATCCCCTTCATCCTCCATTGAGATGACTTGCGTTCTTCTAACTTTGTCTGGGGTTATCATCAATTGTGCCTTATTATCGGCATCAATTCCTTCCACATGGTCTTCTCGTCGTGACAATGCGTCTACTTTTGTCATAGTGGATCCAGGCTTGTGGACCCACATGAAACTGAAACGTGATAAATATTGCGCCCATCTAGCTTGGCGGCGATTGAGATCTTGCTTCTGCATAAACCATTGTAGGTTAGTGTGGTCATTCCAAATCTCAAATTGCTTCTTTGCGCCTTCCAAGTAGTGCCTCCATTGCTCTAATGCCCTTATGACGCTTAACATTTCTTTGTCAAATACTTGGTAATTTCTTTCTGCATCAGACATGGAATGCGAATAGAATGCAACTGGGTGCCACTTCTGATCTTCTTCTGGTTTTACCGACAGTATGGCGCCAGTGGCGTAGTCCGAGGCGTCCACTTCTAACCGAAATTCTCCGTCATTATTGGGAAATGTGAGAATCAGTGCTGTGGTAAATTTTTGCTTCAGCGTGTCAAACGCATGTTGTTCCTTTTCTGTCCAAATGAATGGAACATCTTTTCTTGTCAAATCATTTAGTGGTCTAGCCACAATTGCATAATCTTTGATAAAACGTCTGTAGAAGTTTGCTAAACCAAGGAAACTTCTAACTCCTTGGAGATTCTTTGGCATAGGCCAATCAAGAATGGCGGATACTTTATCCTCATCCATCTTGATACCATCTTGGCCAATCATCATGCCTAAGAATTCCACTTCTTTTTGTGAGAAGAAACACTTCTCTGGTTTTATGAACAAATCGTTTTCTTCTAACCGTCGGAGAACTTCTTTCACAATCTTGTTGTGCTCCTCTTGGTTTTCTGTTCTTGTGAATATTAGGAGATCATCAATATAGACTACCATGACGTCTTCTATATCAGCGAATATTTCATTCATCATCACTTGGAATGTGGCAAGGGAGTTACAGAGCCCAAAGTACATCATGAGGGGTTCGTAAGCTTCACAGAAACAAACAAACGCCACTTTCCATTCATCACCTTCTTTGATGCGTATGTTGTTGTATCCCCATCTGAGATCCATTTTCGTAAAAAGTTTAGCTCCTTTGAGCTTGTCAACCAGTTGTCGGATCAACAGCAACGGGTAATTATTTTTGACCATGTGCTCATTCAGATACCTGTAATCCTGGACCATTCGCTTGCGTCCGTCCTTCTTTGGAACAAAGAATACTGGTACTGTTTGAGGACTTTTACTTGGGTGTATATACCCTTTTCTTAATTGATCATCAATAAAGGCGGAGACTTCCTCCTGTTCCATTGGTGATAGTGGGATGAGCCTACCTTTCTTTGGCTGGAACATTTCCTTCAGCTCAATTGCATGATCCCATGGTTTCTGGATCGGCATTCATTCCGATTCCTTCTTCTGAAACACATTAAGCCATTTATGATACTGCTTTGGAACAAGTTCTTCTGCAGTTTCCTTTTTCTCTTCAACTTTTGTGGTGGCAGAGCGGACAAGATAAGCAGTCCACGCTTCGTCCTGCTCTTCTTCATCACATTGAACTTTATGAATACTTCTATTCTGGAGAAGTCCACAGCTTCTGGGACAACGTGTCATCTGGACTTTTCCGGATTTCCAATCAATTTCGGGATTATGGCGGCGTAGCCAATTATACCCTATAACAACTTGATTTTTGCCCAAATCCGTAATCTCTGCCGTAATCTTTTCACGGTGACCTTGAAATTGGATTATAACTTCTGCAGAATGCGTAATGCTTCCAGTGCTGTTCTTAGAGCTGTCAACGTTATACACAGGGATGGGGGAACGTAGCGGTTTCAAATCAAGGTGTAATTCCCGTGCACATGTTGTGTCAATGAACGTTTCATTTGTGCCACTGTCTAGCAGTGCTTTCACTTCGTGGAATCTTCTGTCATTTGCATTTGCAATTTTTACGTCCATGAGTATCTCAGTACCCGTATGAACATTTCACGTAAGTTTTTCATGTCCGCCGGTGGAACCAAAACCAGCTTCACCCCATTGGGTTTGATCTAGTTCCTGAGATTCATTAATCTCCGGTCGGCTTATCTTTTCTAGAATCATTTGTGCGATCCTGTCGCCTTCCTTAACTTGGAAGTCTTCTTCTGATAAATTGAACAAAAGAACTTTGATGCTTCCTTGTTAGTCGCTGTTAATGACTCCGGCTCCAACATCAATCATAAATTTAGCCGCTAGGCCACTTTTGGGTGCGATTCTCGCATAAGTTTCCTTAGGAGTAGCGATGGCAATGTTCGTATCAACCAGGGCTTTCCCATGCTTCGGAACTAAAATTTCTTCTGCAGCATATAGGTCCAACCCGGCTGCTTCTTCTGATCCACATGTGGGTAATTTAGCTTTTTCTGACAACAGCTTTACATATAGCTGTCCATCTAGGACCGGGATTTCGTCCTTCTTCAAAATTTTTATTTTCTTTTCAATGGGTGAATCAAGCACAGGAGTATAGTCCCTGCCGCACTCTACTTCAAGTAGAGACTCGTCTTCACATTCTTCAACTTCCAAAACATTAAACTTATTAAAGGTGGCAGTAGGAAGGCCCATTTCCTTCATGCTGCTCGGCCTTTTCCCTTTCCGGCACATTATATGAAAAAGTCCTGAGCTTGATCAAACGTCATGCCCCTTAGGGCTTTCCAAGAGCTTCCTTCAGCTTCCCATGAGGTCGCCGGTTTCAGCTTTTCTTTCTTCTCTGAAGCTTCTTCGGTGCTGGTGCTTCGCACCTTTCAATTCTTCTGGCCTTTTCGACACTCTTTCTTGTGTTCGCCACCGAGCCACTTGCACTTGGGGCAACTTACCTTTGTCGCCTTGCAATCTTTTATTCCATGGCCTTCCTTACCACAGTTGTAACATTTTATTTTTGACGAACCGGAGTCCGCTGCATTGACATTTCGTTTTTGGAACTTCTTGTTCCCTTTCTTCTGACTGTCGTTGTAGGAGCCACCAGTCGCTAGCCGATAAGCTTCCTGATTTTTACCAATTGCCCATATTTGGTGCATGGTAAGGTTTACCGTCACTTGTTGTAAACCTTGTTTGAAAAGAACTTTCTTTATTTCGGGGTTCACCCCGTTCTCCAGCAGCAACACTGCATGCTCATCTGAGATCTGCGCTCTTGGCTGCAGGGCTCTGAACTGTGCAAGGTACGTGTTGATGTCTGACTGTCCTTGCCTCAGGTCTTGTAACTTCTTTACAGAGAAATCTCTCTGCAATTGGGGACAGAAAAACAATTCCACTTCTCTGACCAACGTTGGCCATTTGCACATTGCATACCCTCCATCTGCTAGGTTTGCTAGCTCTGTTTCAGTGAAGGGACCAGCCTTCGCTCCCTTCAACCATGACAGGACTGTGTATGCCCTGTTCTTATTTGTGATGGGCAGGTCGTCTGGGTCGGCAATCCAATCCCATGTGTCGTCTACCGTGTAATAGCGGGGGTTGGCATCAAGGTATGACTTCATCTTGACCCACCATTCCTCAAATTTTGCTTTTGACCCATTGTAATCTCCTGGGTCTGCGAACACTTTGATTTTTCCAGTCGGTGCCCCTTGAGGCATTCCTCCAACCTGCTGCAACCATTGTTGCTGCCTGAAGAGTTCCCGAACTCTTTGTTTGGCTTCTGCTGCTCAGTCTTCTGCTGCCTGAGCTCTTTCACCAGCGCAGTTAAGGTGATCTGTGGCTAGGTTGTGATCCGTCAACAGATCTGCAATCCTTGTGTTTTTGTTTGCCAGGTTTGCAGCCTGGTCTTGAATCATCTGTGCCATCTGTGCTATTTGCTGCTGCATCGCAGCCCGCTGATCATTAAACTGTTGTTGATCAAGTCCTGCCATTGCTAAGACGTAAAGTGGTAAAAACTTTTTACAACACTGCCTGAGGCTTTGCTGCCTTCAAAGTGCGGCGAGGGCATAAGTAGTTAGGTAAGACTGGAGCATATTCGTCTTCCTGTACTCTAGCGTAATCTGGCCAATGAACCCATCGGTTCCTTCTAGGCCTCTGACGGACTTCCTGTCTTTCTTCTTCTCTTGGGTACAGGGTAGGAGTCCTATACCTGACTCTTCCTACTGGCTCTTCTTGTACCTTTGACCTAAATCTGACTTCACGATGTACTTCTGCTTCTACCTGATCCCAACCTTCTACGTAAAGGTCCTCAAGTTCTTGCCCAATCAGACCACCTAATGTCTCCCAGAGAAACGCTTTGGCTAGTTCTGACGAACCAGCTAACTCCTGCAGAGGGTCGACTTCCGACACATCTATGAGGGTGAGGCGGGATAAGGAATGAGGGCATTCTACGCTCTCTTGGATGTCTTCTGACTTGACATGGACGGGGTCGTTGTCGAAGTCTTGGAGCCAATATAGGGAAAGGCTCCCTTCTAGCACTGGTGGGTGAGACGGGCGGTGCTTGTCATGAAAATATCGAGGTCCTTCTGAGACGCTGCATGCCCATCTGGCAACACCCTCTCTGCGAGTCTGTGATGAGGAAGATGGCACTAACGCCCTTCAGTATCTTCCAGAGCAGCCTCCTAAGCACCACTACGACCGTTGTTGATGTGCGCCAAGCAAGGTCAACGTCAACCACTAAACTGGCTACTCACTCTCTGTCCTATCAGAGTGAGTCTTCAAACTTCTGGTGGTGGTATGGCTTATGTACCGGCACTTAAACTACAGTCAAGTTCAAGTGAAACGACTTCAAACCAGCAAAGATGTAAACTTCAAGAGGTGGCAACCTTTGCCAAGAAAGAGGAAATCACAAGGAGGTTTGAAGGAGAACTCCAAGTGAACTTGACTGGGGAGATGTCCCAGGCAAGCCCTTGGCCTTTATATACTACTCATACTGTATGTACATGTTGTGACCTAATCTACTGATGAGTCACTAATATAGAATACCCTAAACCCTAGAGATAAGAAGCATAGCCATGCATAGCATGGAAATGAAGAACATGAGTGAAACACATGTAAGGCTGTGGACACAGCCAAGATAAGAGACATGAGTCACACACGAGGTGTGGCAGAATGGAAGAGACAGAAATTAAAAGATGAAACATGTTTGAAGTAAATGAAATGAGTCATAGATCGGATCAGGTATGTGTCAGCACTTAAGGCACAGCCTGGCTGTAACATGTATCAAGTCAGCACTTACTGCATAGCATGGCTATGACCCTTGATAAGATCCTGTTATAATAAGATATTGAAAAAGATGAAAGCATGAAGGTGAAATAATGAGACCGTAACAGATATTGCTTGGATTGCTGGTATATTGGAGGGTTCAGTAGAGCTGTTTACAGAGAGGTGCTTTGAAGCAATTGAATCCCTTCATGACATCTTTGTCCACTTGCCTACCACTAAAGAAAAGGAGGCAGAGAAACGTTGGATTGATGATCGGATTGGATTTCAGGGAAGCTGGCAAGATGGCTGGGTGATGTCTGATGGAACTATTGTGGTGCTCTTCACAAAGCCTGGCCTAAATGGAGATGCCTATTTTACCCACAAATCAAACTATGGTCTTAACCTGCAGGTATGTATAAAGTCTTTTATTTTCTACATGCTAATAATTGATAGGTTGGGAATCTACCTTCTAACCTTAGAATTGTGGACTATGCCCATGGCCTAACAGGTTCAGCTCATGATGCATGTGCATTTGAGCATACAGCTGCTGCAAAGCATACTGAATGGTTTTTTGGAGGAGATGAATTTGCCTGGGTGGACTCTGCTTATCCAGTGACTCCACATACAATTCCAGTTCACAAATGACCAGCATCTCTTTGTCCTGAAAATATCCTCTTTGATGGTGCTGTGGCAAATCTTCGAGTTCGCTCTGAACATTGCATGGGTGCTTTGAAAGGTTGCTGGCAATGTCTATGAGGACTTCATGTTAACATCAACTCAAAGCGACAACATCGAGCTGCATGCCGATGGATCACCATGGCCATCATTCTACATAATCTGGTGATTGATATAGAAGGTACAGCACAAGGAGCCCATTTTTCATCACTTCACACTTCAGTTGAGAAAGAGGAGGATCGGGGAGTACATGATGTACCTTTGGCAGCAGATATTTCAACAGGAGAGATAAAAAGGCAAAAATTGGTAGTAGAACTTTTGGCTTTCAAACAATTGTAAAAAATTGGTATAAGTGAAACTATTCATCAGCCTTTGGCAAGAAAGGATCTGAGCGGCTACACTTGAGAGGTTGTGCTGATAACTCACGAACCTTCTCCCGGTACTCCTCTACAGTCCAAATACCAGCCTGAAACTCCTGAAGCAACATCTGATGCTCCTAAAGAACCCTTTCCTGCTCTGCACGTGTTTGAATAGCATCTAAATTAGCCCTAGGGTACACAAGTTAGTATAAAATAATCAAGAACAAACACACTTACTTTTGCAAATCCATCAGAGTATCTTCAAAGCTACGCTTCTTTGGAAGCTTGGAGATCCAGTCTTTTGCCTTTTCAACACTCACAGAGAGGGAGGTGGAAAGAGAGGATGGTTTGGGACCACGTTTCATCACAGGAGTCATGAATGGAAGAGTAGAAGACGAAGTAGAGATGTTCTCCTTACCTTTCTCCTGGGTATTGTCCATTGGCAGAAGATCACCATTTTCACAATCCCAGGGAGGGGACTCTTGAAGCTGGCGATGAGAGACTTCAGCCTGAAGAATGTCATGAAGACTACACATCTGTGATTGCTGCTCAGAGGTGAGGTGAGGAGGATCAGCAACCTCAGCTTCATCATCACTGGGTGGCTGAATATGAATCGTCCTCTTTCCATGGGGGCCCACACCGGTCGTAATGGCAATAGGAGTTACATTTGGACGAGATGAGAAAATCCGATGAAGAGTTGGAAAGAATGAAAAGGCATGAACAATCTCATCTATGCAAAATTAGCAATATCTTGAAAAAAATATCAGTACATACCCTAAATTGATCGTACTTCATCTGTTGTGGTACTATCAGGACCATCAGCTGCAACATAACAGGTGAAAAACTCTTCAGAGGTTTCCTCAGAGTCACCCATAGATGACTTGATGCCTTCGCCTGTGGTCTGTAGGCGCTTTGCATGCTCTCAGTACTTATTCAAAAGACTACAAAATATTAGCACTGTATTTTGATTTAATTTGCCCACATACCCTTCATATTTTTGCTTGATGTAATCTCCAGCAGCAACAGTGTTGATACCATGGTGCTCTGAAAGGACAGCAGCAGCCATCCTTTGACAGACAGTGATCTTGCTGTCACCACTGGTTTTCTAGGTGCTCAAACTGTGTGAGGGAACTTAGGGTTTAATCTAGATAGTATGAAACACACCTCGCCCTTTTTGTGCTTGCCCAGAAGCACAATCCAGTTCTCAGTACACTCTAACTCCTTGAGAAGTTTCCATATCAAATCATCAGTCCAGATCACCTCTGGGATGGGCACTGGGGGTAGCTTCTTGCTATGAGCCATCCTCTTTGACTTACAGCTTGATTCAGAGAGATAGTGTGGGGGGATACTGTGAATGTGGACTTGAAAGGTCTGATGATTGCAGCGCACGCGCATCCACGCATTTTGATTACTTAATATAATTACATAATACAAACTGGGGGGTCCGGTGCAGTGTGGTGCGTCATGTGGTGCGAACCCCATCAACTTTGAGGAGCACTAATATAGAGTTGAAGGTACTGTTTGACCCATGCATTTATGTGTTCAGTTTGTCCATCAGTTTCAGGGTGAAATGTGGTTGATGGATTTCTGTCAATCTTCAGCTGTTCATACAGCTCCTTCATAAATGATGAAACAAATTGTGGACCGCGATCTGAAATTACTTTCTTTGGCAACCCATGCAATTTGAAGACTTCGTCTCTGAATATCTTTGCAACTCCTTGTGCCGTTATCTCCATGAGAACTGGGAAGAGTCGGATCATTTTCAAGAATCAATCAACTACTACGAGTATTGTGTTCTTTCCTTTTGACTCAGGTAGCGGACTAATAAGATCTACTAATATGATTTCCCATGGTGCGTCAGGAATTTCATTTGGGTTTAAAGGTGTCTTGTTCTCTTGTTGATCCATCTTAGTATGCTGGCATTTGTCGCATCCTTTAATGTATCTATGGATGTCTCATTTAATTGTTGGCCAGTAGTACTTAGTCTTGATCAAATCTAGTGTACGCCTTATTCCTGGATGTCCAGCAATGGGATGATTGTGATTCTTTTGAATAACCTTCTCTCTCAGTTCTGGTTGATTTTGCACATACAACAATGTTTTCCAATGAATTTTCTCATCCTTTACACTCCATACACTTTTCTTGTTTTCCAATCCTGTTTTTATGAAACTCTCAACTTTTTTTTGGTGTTTTAGAATGAGGCATTTGATAGATTCATTTTGAAGAGTTCGTGTTTTGATAGGTTTGGATGGAGAAAGGATTGTGATTTGTGTGTTATCGACATCTACCCCCCTCTCATGGTCTGGCCTCCGGGACAGCAGGTCAGTGGGGTTGGTTTTACTGGGGCGGTGGGAGATTGTATAATGGTATTCCTGGAGGGTTTGATGCCATCGTGCTTGTTGACGAGACAAATCTTGGGGTTTTGTGAAATAAGTGAGATTCTGATGGTCAGTCAGAATCTTGAATGGTTTGGTTGTGTCGAGGAGGTATTGATGCCATTCCTTCAGAGCGAATATTATAGCAGCTAATTTGAGGTCAGCTGCATGGTAATTTCTTTCTGCATTGCTCAAACTTCTTGAAATGAAGGAAATAGGATGCCATTTATCCTCCTGATATTGTGTAAGGACTGCGCCCAGTCCAAAGCCTGAACCATCAGTTTCGATTCAGAATTTTCCCTCGGCGAGAGGTAATCAAAGGGCCAGAGTAGTTATGATTTTTGTCTTAAGTGCCTCAAAGGCAGTTTGATACTCAGCAGTCCATTCGAATTCTTTTTTATCCAAAGTTAATGTGTTCAATGGTTGAGCAGTTTGGGCAAAATCCTTGATGAATCGACAGTAGAAATTCAGGAATTCAAGGAAACCATGTAGTTGTTTTTTATTAGTTGGGATCAGCCATTCTGTCACACCCTTGACTTTGCCAGAATCCATATGGACGCTTCCTTGTGATATCAACAACCCGAGGTATTCAGCTTGAGTTACTTCAAAATCACACTTGGTGTACTTTAGTGTGAGTTGGTTTTCCCGAAGGATCTGAAGAACTTCTTTGACTATTTTTCGATGTTCCTCAAGGGTTTTGGTAAAGATCATTATATTGTCCATATAAATGACTACTTTTCTATGATTTACAAGATCTCTGAATATATGATTCATCATGGTTTGGAATGTGGCAGGTGAATTCGTAAGTCCAAAGAACATGACAAGTGGTTCGAACAGTCCTCGATTGGTTCAGAATGCTGCTTTCCACTCATCGCCTTCTTTCATCTGAATATTGTTGTAACCCCAACGAATGTCGAATTTTGTATAGTATTTGGCTTCTTTTAATTTATCGATAACCTCATTGATAAGGGGTAAGGGATAATGGTTTTTGACAGTAATGTCGTTGAGCTTTCGATAATCTTGGACAGGTTGAAGGCAGCCATCCTTCTTTTTAACAAAGAAGAAAGTGGATGCAAAGGATGATTTTGACAGGTGAATTCTACTGGTTTTCAGGTTTTCTTCAAGGAAATTGTCGAGCTCCTTTTGCTCAGTGAGAGTAAGGTTATAAGTCTTACAATCAATTTTGTGATCTCCTGGAAGTAGTTCAATTGTGTGGTTCCAAGGACGACGAGGAGGTAATTCATCAAACATTTCTTTCGCAAAAACATCTTTATATTCATGATATACAGAAGGAACTGTTTCCTCAAAGGTCTGTTCTCTTTTCTTTTGACCCGTGGCAATTACAATGTCTGTAGACAAGTTCCTAATGTATTCATAATCTATGGCGAAGAATCGTTCTTCCTCCCTCTCATTATCGTCGTCCGTGGACAACAGACCTGGGGTATGATTATTATCACAGCAGAATTTAAGAGTTTGTTTTGTCCAATCAACATTCGGATTATGTTTCTTAAGCCAATTGTAACCAAAAAAGATGGGATGGGTACTCAGTTTAGTCATGGCCATTGTGATGTGTTCCGAATGTTCACCAATTCACATTGTCATTGTGGCAAACTCGTAAATTGAACCCACTTGATTGATTGATCCATCGGCATTATATACAGGAATTGGACGTGGTAGTTTATAGGTAGCTAAGCCTTTCTCTTTGGCATAATCTGCATCAATTGTTGTTCCTGTACATCCCGAATCCAAGAGAGCTATGGCATTAATCAGCGTCCCAGATGTCATTTCAATTTGAACAAACACCTCAAACGTGTTGCCAGCTCGTTTTCATTGCACGAATCGTGGCTTTTGTTGGAGTTCCCTCAAGGCAAATTGTACTTCCAATAAGTTGCAATCTTTGATTTGCCATATTAGTTGAGGGGTAACTTCTTGTTCTTGCAAATTGTGTACAAAAGATCTCAGATGTTTCAATGCACGATCTCGGTCCACATTATCAACCACTTGTTTTATCCACTGGCATGTCCACGGACCTACTGTATTCAGCCAGGATCTGTTCGTTTTCACCAAAGGAGTGTCCAATTTCGAAGTCTGGATCTTCGGAGGATTAACCTCGTCAGACTCACCAGGGACCAGCCAGTTATCCTTCTTCGAAGATTGGATCTCACGAGGAGAATCGTCCTTTTTAGAAACTGACTTGGGTCGCATATCTATCATCTCATGACGAAGGATCTTCACCGGTGGAACCGGATCAGACTCGGCGACTTTCGTCTCTTTGTCTTTCTTTTCTTTTTGTTCAGTCGAGCCAAACCCTTTGTCACCACGCTTGGTGTTTTCCATTTCAGTGACTTCGTTGAGAATGTCCATACTGATTTTTTCTATGATCAACTGTGCAATGCAATCTCCCTTATTGACTTTATGGAAAATCCCTGCATTGTTGATCAAGAGGACTTTGACTTCACCTCTGTAATCACTGTCGATCACACCGGCGCCGACATCGATTCCTTTCACAGCTAAACTTGATCGGGGTGTGATCTGACCATACATGCTTTTGGGAACTGCAACAGCTATCTTTGTGGAGATTAACTCTTGACTCCATGGTTTTATCTCTTTGTCTTCAGCGCTGCTTAAATCCCAGCCAGCACTGTGTTCAGTTCCTTTCTTTGGTTTTACGGCATCATTATTCAGTTTTCAATACCGTAATTTCGAGGTCATTTCAACTTCATCCATGGGTAGAACAGCATATCGATTGCTATTTACTAATGAAGTATTTACTATGGTTTCTTTAGGACAAGCAGAAAACCTCTTTTCTGCTTTCCTTATTTTCTTTTCCAATTCTGCCAGCTTTTTCTGAAGATCTTGATCATCAACGTATTGATTGTTTGGTTTTGGAAGGTAACCTTCCGAGTGATGGCAGGTTTGGGGATGTAATTAACAATTGGGTTATTCCCTTTGTACTTTGGGGAAATATACCCTTTGACGGTGGATGCAGTTGGAGTGGGAGTTATGTGTCCCACTGCTCTTTTGCGCTCATTTATTTTAACAAGGACTCATTCGGCCTTAAGTAGGGCACAAACCCAGTCCTAAAAGACGTTGCTTTCTAACAGGCAGGGGAGTGATCTTTCCACATATTCTATGACTTTGTTCCTACATGCTCATCATATTAGACCAATGAACATCTGACCGTTTGTGATCTTGTCAAGACCGGCTTAGTGGATTCTTTGTTGGAACTTTTGCTGACTGCTCAGCTCGTCTTTGAATCCTCCTAGGTAAAGTACCAATTGCCTCCACCATGATAGGAACTCAGATTTGTTCCCATCAAAGTAGTCTGATTTCAGCATGAAGGATTTATTGAGATCTTGATTGTAAGGGGTTGTTTTAGGGATGGGAATAAGGTCTACTGGCGGTCATAGAGTATCCCTTTTTGTAGCTCAAAGGGCGTTGTCGATATCACATTGGGCCATAGCCTGGCAAACGGCAAGGGCGATGACGTCATTGACTTCAGCAAGGGTAAAGGTACGGGTGGTGGTTTTGGTGGAATCGAGGGACATAGAACGGGTAGAAAATCACAACATCAAGATGCTAGGTACTACACACACAATGTGCTGTTCCCTAGTCCTAACCGAATGCGTATAAATGGAGGATATGCTAAGCTACGGGCTCAGCATTGAATAGTCCCAGGGCAGGACACGAATGTCGAGGATGAAGGATACTGGAAGAGCTTTACTACAGCTCAAGGGAATACTGCCCTGTCAGACGTGATAATCGCTGTGATCATGTGAACAGCAAACATTATCGATGTGTTTTACGCTATGGCCTCACACTCTGCAGATACGGGTGGTAGTGCTCTATCCACCAAAGCAACGTTATCCTTATTTAAGATGGCGGACGACCATATATGCAGTGGATGAAGTCCGGGTGCTTGCCCGGGATAGATTAGGTCTATCAACCATCGCTTCTTATCCCTGAAGGCCGGGAGTCTCCTTAACCCTGGAGTCCGGGTGTGGTACAACGATGGGGACGAAGTGTCCGTGCAATCAATGGCAAGAGTAAGATACAAGGATGGACGATGGAAGGTGTGCCAACCACGAAGAGTGAGTGGTGGAAGGATAGTTTCAGAATAATGTCAAGAACCTCACAAATCACACCTATGCACACTCAAAATGAATGCAGGCTGTGAAAAGCAAGTGAATGATAATTCCGAAACTGGGGAAAGAGATACAGGGTATCAACTGACTAGTTATATACTACTATACACATGTTATAAATGAGGCATGATGTCATGGTCTAGAAGTACACAAGGTATGATATCATAATGACGTCAGTGTCTAGAATGGTCTGGACTATGTGATAATGTAAAGAGGTGAAGATGTGAAGAGAGAAAATAGAGTTCTAACAGTTGAGGTCAGATTGTGTGTTTTCAGTTCGGGATGCTGCCTAAATTCATCTTGAAGGGCCCAGCAGTGCCAGCCCCCATCACAAAAGCATCTGCTAGTGCAGCATCAGCTACTGAGAAATCTGCCACCAAAGGAGCAACTCACCCTCAGCCTTTGAAGAAGGCTCAGCAAAGTCAGCCTGCCATTGTGTCACCGAAACATGTTGACTTGACTTGGTCAGACTTTGAGGGTGACAAGAAGCATCAGGAAATCTACGTTTTCTCTAAAGTGTCTAAATTGGTCTAAACTGTCTAACTTTAGACAATGGTATCTAATTTTAGCTCATTTAGACAAGATTAGTTCTTTAGTTGTTTAGGCAGTTTAAATTTTTAACTAAACAATCTATTCTTACTATCATATGATATATATAATCTTCTATATAGCTAAATGTCTAAGTTGTCTAAATTTAGATGCATTTAGAGATGTTTAG
>JBBPUG010000698.1:0-17040 GCA_038094535.1 Tubosaeta aff. alveolata | reverse complement strand
GATTCACGTGAGTACTGTGGGACTCGGCAAACGCCACTACCCACTAAAACCCCCTAGTGGTTTTTGCAGGATTCGAACCCGCGACTCCGAGAGCCAACCGGATCTGCCGAGGTCAGACCCAGGGACGGGTGGCACTTCCACCACTAGACCACCGGTCCCCGCCGCCTTACTTAAAAGTGGCTCGTCAGCGTTCCCGATTCATGTCTTCAACGTCTTACGCTGCCCTCCCTACCCACAGCGACTGTGACTCCCCAGACCGCCAGTCAGCTCCTTTCCTGAAGCGGCTCTCGCTGTCGTTGCGTCGGTGGTGGCTAAAACGATCTTCATTCTCCCCCGGAGCAATGATACGGCCTCGAGCACTGTACAACATCTTAAAAGTTACGATACCCATTGCTCTGCTCGCGCTTTGGTGGGCATGGCACACTTTTGAGGCCCATCTCCATGTCGACCTTGTCTTTTACGACCGCAACTGGATTTCCAACGAGATCCATCCCATCACGCCTCTCTCTGGTTGCTTCAACCCAGATCGTGTCAGCACATGGTACAATGTTACCGAGCAGCTGTACGGTAAAAAGCAGTTCGAGGTCCAAGCAGGTGTTCCCATGCGAATGGGCATGGACTGCTATGCCTTTGCTGGTACCGTCGTTCTCCCAGAGCATCACACTCAGCACGACGCCTGGATACCACCTGACAACCGCCATCAATATCACACTTATTGGCGCACAGATCTCGTCCCGCTCGGGGAGCGCCAGGAGTTCATGCTCAAATCCTTTTTCGCTACGCAAAATTTGCCCCGCTCCCGCCTCATTCTCTGGTCGAACGGCGACCTAAGTGAGAACCCGATCGTGCAGGAATACCTAAAGCGCTATCCCGAGTCATTCTCACTTGGAGTTGTCGATATCCCCAAGCTCGCCGAGGGGACGGCCATGGAAGCAAGCAAGCTCCTTCAACTGAACGACAAGAAGGCATGGGTCGATGGTGACTTGGTCCGTCTTCTTGTCATCTGGCACTACGGTGGCACGTGGATCGACATGGACATGCTGCTCACACGCGACCTCGAGCCTCTTCTTGAGCATGAATTCGTCACGCAATGGGACTGCTGGGGTCAGCTTCTTTCGTTTCGCGTACATCAACTAACATCTCACACCTCTTTCTTGTCCCTCTTTGATCGGCTCAGGCAAAACTTACCAAGCGCTCAACGGCGCACTCATGCATTTTAAACAACACTCACCTTATCTCTGCGAGGCATTTCACCTCATGGCTAATTCTACCCCGCCCCGCTCCCCGTCAACAGACTGGGGTGCGATTCTCTATCTCCGCCTCTGGCGCCGCCTCCTTGCCGCGTCGATCCCTCCCTTCAAGATCATCCCATTCTGTTTCTCCGACCCGCTCGCGTGCCGCCTCGACAACAGTGTCCCTGACCCATTCATACCTGACCGAGCAGATGGACACTGGGCGGATGGGTACGGCGTTGAGGAGGGTGGAGGGCTCGACCGCGCATTGCGGAATATCTTTGCTGTGCATTTGCACAACCGGTGGGACAAGCGATTTCCAAAGGGTGGCTGGGTGGAAAGGCTACTTCTTCGCCGATACGATGAGGCATTGGGACAATCATCAACGCGCGATGTGGTATAGGTAGAATGTGAGTCGTCATTCTGGATTCCGTGGCGTGGGGCATAACTTGCATCTGCAGATCCCACCCATGCTGCGTGCCTTTGACTCGAGTTTTCATTTTACAGCGATGTAACAAGTGCACTAAGACATGATAATGCAATTGCAAACTTACGAAGAGAATACAGATGCAATATAAATGGCCAAATACAAGATGATGCAGCTCGTTCTCTATCCTTCCCCGGTCTACTGGACTTTCGGCACTGTATCTAAGAATAACGAAAGGGAACTAGAACCTTGGCGGGTTACACCTTTAATTAGGGGCGCCGTCAGAAATGTACATACTGTCGCCGTCCAGGGCCTAGGAGGTGATTGTTCCTGCATGCTTGCGGACCAAGTTATCAACGTTGCACCATCTGAGTAGCAAGACGGACGTAGCAGCGAACCCCCGTGGACAACTATGAGCAAGTGTGCAGAGTTTGTAATTCACGGTCAAGCCCAGGTTCATCTCCGAGAAACAGAACATTAATGAAGAACCTTTCTGGCCTGTGGAGTGATCAGTTCGTTAGAAAGCTATACATACTTGCCATGCTTACTGTCGTGAAGGGCAATTTGAACTAGACTCACGTAACCCCGAACAGCTTCAATTCTCTACGAAGTAAGTCCAATGCTGGTGACCAGCGCTTTGGCTGGACCACCATTTATCACGGCAAGCTTACCAGCTGTCTCGGCGCCCAGTGATGGGCATTGTTCGCTTTCCTTTCCTGGCATTCACGCCCCTGTATGGACCGTGCTACCGCTCATTAGGGTGAGCATAGTACCGAATTCCCCAACAAGTTGACACTAACTCCCACCTGCCCTGTGCCACCTGTACCTATACATGCATCTCGTCCATGCGAAGGTATATGGCGGCCTGTGGTATCACCGGCTATTCCGCAACCCGACCGGGGATAACGGCACAACTCCCGCGCCTATCGTTCGGTTATGCTGTCACCACCATTCGCTCCCGCGCCGCTCTTTGGGGTGCCTTCCCCTTCTCTCTCACAGCCAACACGGCCAGCGCCCAGTTCCTGCGCTGCTCCAATCCACCGCGTCAACTTCATGAATCCGTATTATGACAACTTGAAGTCGGATTCACGGAATGACATATATCAGGAACGTCGTGCGGATGGCGTACCTCGCTGTGTGGTTTTGGTACCTCGGATGTCTGATTCATCCTGACCAGTCGGAACACACATGCTCGTCAGAAAGGTATAAATGCACTGACTAACCCTACGGTGTCTCTTTACCATCACACCACACACTCTCGAGTTGATCAAGAATCGAGACAATGAGCGGACACAAATCTTTCAGCAAAGGTGGATTCTTATACCAACATAACCTAGTAGTATCGCTTGCTAACGAGACCGCCATTCCGCAGCCGTGTCAGATTGGATTGACGACCACCAATGGCCAAAGGGCTCAGATCATCCTCAATCCATCTTGGTCATCGCCAGAAAGAATGGCCCAGGGACGGTATTCGAGTTTCAGTCTGCCTTTGGTGACCTCAAAGTGCTGCTTTTATCTTCATTTGTGATGGTATATGGACTGAGATAATACCCATGACACAGGTCGATGGCGTTTATGTCAAAGATGCCAACGCGTTCTTTGATGTTCACATCCAGATCCTGGCACCCGGACATCACAAGGGAGTCACTGTGGCCGAGGCACCTTCCTACATCATTTCGACCACAGAAGGCATACCCATCTCATTCGATTTAGACAGCGGCTATGTCAAAGGAGGCGTGTCCTTCAAGTACGTCTTCCAGAATGGACGCCAAGATATCTTTGCAACGTACAATCTGCAAGTGCCTTATACCTCGGACCAGAAAGGCACTATCGACATCGCTCCAACGTAGGTGACATAGTTGATCATTGAGCACGCTTTTATGTTGTCATAGCGAGATCACAGAAGCTGCTGGCTTCACCCTGATACAACTTAAGGTGAATATCATTCTTTCTTTATTGCAAAAAACTATTTGACATGGCTAGGACATCCCGTCTTTCATTTCGAGCTCGGAGCTGAAGGAGGTGGGAGACAAAGCGCTGTTGTCTTCCGAGACCGAACAGCTTGAAGTCCTCAAGGTGACGAGCGCAAAGGCGTCGCCCGAGGAACAGGCTTGTAAGCGCTATCACACCGTGTTCGAACGGACGGAATGTTGATCATTCGATAGTGCTCGTCAAATTTTTGAAGGACTTCGTCGTCGATCAGGATAGTATCGTCCTCCAAACTTACTATCCTCCGTCCGGTTATGATGACACGTTGACTACCTATGCCGACGGAAATTCCTCCAAGCAATGGCACGCCAGTGTTTCTTTTCTTGGTGTCCTCCAAGTGAGTAACGTACTCCAGTGACTTGACCGGTATGGCTCATGCAAACAATCCTTTAGCTCGTCGCCTCCGTAGATCCCGAGAAGCTTGTTATCTCCGCCACGTTGCAGGCCAGCGTGCCCATTCTCAGTCACGTCCACCTCGTGGAGATCCAAGGCTCTTTGCTTGGAGCTGGTGTGACAGCCGACCTCAACATCCTCTTTGCAAAGGGTAAAGTGACCTTCAGCGCCTCAAAGAATAACGGCGGTAAATATGAGCTCTACGTCGATGCGGAGCTCGACATCAAGTTCCTTAGAGCGATCAAGACCAACGGGAAGAAACGCATCGCTTCCTTGCCGTAGGTGACCCCAAGAAATACGTTTGAGACGGCTGATCAGGACGGCAACAGGTTCTGAGCGAATGATATTGATAGATCCGTACGGTAGAAATTGTCCGACGGGAGCATGGTAAATAACTATAACATGAGCTCCATATGCATCCAGTTTTTCTGTCAAGCAAGAATGCATCAGACTGAAAGTTGTTTCTTCCATTCGCAACTGGAATTGGACAGGTCCCCTTCCTGGCACACGAAACGCCACAGTACCCAGGTGATTCGTGTTGAAGCGCGAATACGTAGAAGTACATCGACAATTGTCTGTTATCTGAGGAAACAGTCCGAAGATGAGTGTCATATGGCTCTACACGAAAAACCGTCACACATTAATGGGCGAGGATGAAGGTGGCAAACAACTGGCTACAAGAAAAATACAAGATCATGGAATGACTGTGAATTGCCCTCGTGATACGAACGCGCTCTCCATCTTACACCGGTCTAGTCGCGGGTGAAAAAATAAATAGGAGTCTCGACCGAGCAAATTATCGGATCAGGAAGCTGTGTGCTATGGCGCACGCGCACACGGCCGCGCATGCAAGGAAACCGATTGGGTACCCAGAAGGGTTGTCCTGAGTGCTCGCGGACCAGAGCTACCACGTATCAGCAACCAAACACCAAGGCAACAGAGGCGAGGACTCACGTAACCACCAAGTATCGGTCCGAAACAACGCGCCAGGCTGACTATACTTTGTGCCACACCATTGGCGAAACCAACTGCTGCAGGCGGTGTCACTGATTGAAGTTAGCCTCAAAACGGCCAGGATAACGCAAGAGAGATGACGAACTGTAGTTCAGGAGGATAGCCACGGCGGTGTACGCAAATGTGCTGCCACAATACCGAACGGCACTACGTGTCTCGGTCGGTGGATGATCAGAAAGGGATGGGAGACCACTTACGTGCTCACCGAAAGCGCTGCAAGAAGACCGTTAGACTAAGGATTATTGAGATGATATTGGATTGGAACTCACCGGCCATGAGGAAAAGGTTGCCGTCGTCAGACGCACTTGCAAAGACGCGGTATAGGATGACAGTAATGTATGCGGGTATTAACAAGAACGATCCTAGACGGAACATCGCTAAATGGGAGAAACGTCCGCGGGGAGGGCTAACAGCAGCGTTAATAACGTTTGGTTTTGTGCGTGAGATATGTATACATGCCCGATATTTCTACGGAAAGGATTAGGGTCACTGCACGAAGAGACGACAGGTGGCGGCGGCTTACGGATAGAGGTGAAATTGATAGGCGATTTGGAAAAAGCACATGAGGGCAACTGTTAAACATACTCATTAGTTGTCCTCAAACCTCAAATGTCAACCATACGCACTCAGTTGCGAGAAGTGTCCGGGATTCAGGTTCAATCCTCCCGAATTATAGTCGCTGTCATTTTCCACATTAATCTCATCGCAATGTAAAATATGGTAAGTCAGCTCACCTGACAAGGTACGACAGGAACACTTGATCGTGTGTCGTACTGTGAAGCGCCAACAATCCATACTGGATAATAATCAGTATGGGGAGCTGGGACGTCAAAGATGGCGTTTTCTCTGGAGCCTCTTCTGCCGCACCGGTTTCGATCCCATTGATAGCATTTAACGATCCACGGCGCTCAAGAATAGGGGTTAATGCATCCGGAGGCTCTGCTGCGCGCAACTGTGCATCAAGCACAGCAGCAGGCATTCGTACTCCCACGTGTGCAAAGATACTTGGGCCGGTAGCAGACGACCGGCGGGAAAGACGCACACTTCCGGGAATGGGTGAACCGAACGCAGATGTTTGTGAAACAGAACGTTGGGGAATTTCTTGAGCTGAAGTGAACCTCGTTATCGATGAACGCTGGCCACGCTGCGATGAGATCGTAGCAATATCGATGCTCCGCGAATGCTTCCTCCCGCGAAGCATCCCAGAGTCCTGTCCGTCAACATCCTCTTCCACATCAGATCTTGCTTGCTCTTCATCCATCAGCACGTCGGCGTCCAAGTCGTATTGTTCATTATCAACATTCATTGCTGCGGCAACCCACAGATCCGCAATGTTTGTGACTGCATTTTCGTTCGCCATAAGTAGTCGCTGCGCAAAGTTAAGTTCTGGACCCTCGTATGATGACTGGTGGCTGTCGAAATAGGTGCTCCGCCCGGTCCTTAAAGTACTTGCAATGCTCTTGCGCGGCACGACTGTGCTCGCGAGTCTATGCCTCTGACTTCCGCCGTAGCCATAAGCGGAACCGTTTGCCCGGCTCAGCCCCTGCCTGTTCATGTGCGGAGATGAAATCAAAGGGACAGATGGCGTAGTGGAGACCCCAGTGAGACGAGGGGAGCTTGATCCCGTATATATGGAAAATGAACCCGAGATTTTCCGCTTAAGGTTATCAAATAAGCTCGTAGGTGGCTCGTCTTCAAGGGGTTCGTTCGCGATCTCGGCTTCCTCGGGTATCGGAGGCTGCTGATTTCCGGGCTTCTCTGGGGGAAGCTGGATGGCACCCTCTCTTGGTCCTCCATCTCGACCCAGGAAGAGCGATAAAAACGAGCCTGTGTACGAGTCAGTAGGAAAGGTTAGGTGGAGTTATACAATAATCATACCGATCAGAGTAATGCCGCCAGCAACAGCACACGGCAAGAAATATGGGTAATCGACGAAAAATGGTATAGAACCAAACACGCCTGGCCACTTTTCTGTCGGTCGCTCAACTGAAACACACACTGAGCTACTGCAAGGGTGATCAAACACGAGATGACATACATGCTCCTCCAATAATAGCTCCGGCCACACCCCCAAAACCCCAACAAAAGCTAAAGTGAAACTGATGGTCAGTAGCTGACCAAGGCATAGGGTGTAAGTTGGTTACCCCATGATGGCGTAGGCTCTACCCTCATTGGTGACATCGGTCACGGTTGTAACACAACCACGAGCTACGCCTACTGCACCTGCAAAAATGCCTTGAAGCAAACGAACAACAAGAGCTTGTCGAAACGAAGTGCAGGTACCAAAGATAGCAACAGTGACCGTACTCCCAAGCAAAGAGAGGAATAGTACCATCCGACGACCATGTTTATCGGCTACAGTAGCCTACAGATACGATCTGAGCAAACCGGAGTAGGATAGTCGAAAGGTGAAGAGTACGTACCCATAGTAGAGAAGTGAGGAATTGAGTAAGAAAAAACGCAGCCACTGGCCATACAGGATGAGCGCATTCCACGAACGAAGTGAGCAGACAGACCTAAAACGCCAGTGTAAAAGGCAATTTCCGATTCTTCTTGAAATTCATTGAATCCTAGCGATCAAACGGTCAGAGGTGTCACACGAATCAAACGGGATAAAATCATACCCTTAACCATGAAGAGCAAGAAAGGCATCGACACATTTGCAGACAAGAACTCCCCAAGCATCGTCTACGACGTTGAGGGTGGTAAGCAAGCGAACAAGCGAAAGAGGGCGCACGCACGATGGATAGCACAATCATAGATATTACCGGGAGGGGTGTTGAATCCGGTTCCCTGGTCTGCAGTGCACTCGGGATGGGAGGTCGTTCTGAGCGTGGGGACTTGACAACAGAGTCGCCGTCCTGATTGAGCAATCTGGACAAGATATTGGGCCGTGTCCAGGAGGCCTGTCGCGGCAGACGGCGCTCCTCGACATCTAGGATCTCAGTGGGGTGGTGTATGCCCAGCGCGTTCGGTACACCAAAGGAACGTCTTGGTGGCGAAGACATGTGAAGCTGGCCTGGCAGAGGTGCCCGTCCGGGCGTGTGCGAGCTAAATTTTCGAGACATGATTGTCGCGGTTTAATACTGACGGTAGCTGCGCTCGTGAATACCAGATGATGTAATCTATGGCAAAAGTTGGCAACAGGCTTAAGACACTCGAACAAGAACTCGATACAAAGAAGTTATTTCGGTTCACTACTTCTGGACTCAAACAAGCATCTTGGGCTCTTGCACGAACGGGCCCTTACATATGTATACCATTGAAGATTGAATACTACAACTTCGATATGCAACGCAGCACCGCTACCACCGGGTGGGTGCGGTGCCCATCAGTTGGACTGGACCCTCGAAGATTTGTGAGTCATTATAGAAACGACTGCGCTCACACAATCCCTCTCTTGACGCCGCGGTACACGAGCTGAGGTTTATCTACAACATCAAATTGATGTGAACCGTGTTATTGCAAGCACAGAACTACATGTCACTTATCATCCATCCCGCCAAAATTTTCACCTGTTGAACGTTAGTCACCGATGTCCACTACTGCCAAAAGTACTCATTGATCTTTCTCGCTACGTGAATTTAGCATTGGGTTGTGGAGCCGACAGGGTCCGCCGTTTCACATTCGTTTAACCTACCCAGCCCATATGGTCGAGAGATCCCATGTCCCCTGTGTGGCCGGAGATAAGCTGCGTGTACGGTCTGATCGCCAAGTGTTTCTAACTCCTCAATTAATACATGATCCCGAGACTAGCCCTGTCAAGGATGATCAGTCGTGGCTGTAGGATACCCAGGCTGTCTACTTTAAAAGCAGACTAGTCCCCATCCGCAGTTAAAACTTTACGGTCGCATTTGATATGATATCTTCCCTCTTTCCGACTCGTCTCTCCGTCAACCACTGTCGCTCTTTCCAGTCCCTGCCTGTCATTACTGCATGTCCTCCGTCAAATCGACGCCTCCAACTATTCTACTTCCTGATCTCTTCTCTCATTGCACCTTTAAACTCCATGTGGACCGGAACCACAAACTCGTCTCCGTCGAGTCGAAGCGATGGCTCTTCAATGGCGACCCAGATCTAGATGAAGATGCTCGTCGTGCGTTTCACGGTCTTAAAGCTGGAAAACTCGCCGCGATGTGTTACCCGAACTGTGGTTATCCCCAGCTGCGCGTCTGCACCGATTTCCTCGGTTGGCTCTTCCATCTCGACAATCTCTCTGACGACATGGATATGCGCAGTATAGACAAGGTTGCCGACGTCGTCATGAACTCGCTTTATTATCCCTATACCTACCGCTCCCCTGTCCGTCTGAACAGGATGACGAAAGAGTTCGTACATGTTCTTTCGTTTTTACTCTGTTTTTCTGATCCAATGCCAGTTTCTTCAAGCGATTCATAGAAACGGCTGCACCTGGCACCCGCCAGCGGTTCCTAGAGACGATAGAACTCTTCTTTCAAGCGATCTACCAACAGGCAATTGACCGCACCAACAAGACGATCCCAGACCTCGAGTCATACATTGCGCTTCGCCGCGACACGAGCGGGTGCAAAACGAGCTGGGTACTCATCGAATACGCGTACCATCTCCGCATCCCAGATGACGTCATGGGTCATCCCCTCCTTTACGCCCTCGGCGAAGCTGCCAACGATCTCGTTACTTGGTCCAATGTATGTGTTCATCCCCTACACTACACCGTTTTCGAACGTGTCTCTGTTGCTTTTAGGATATCTTTTCATATGACGTCGAGCAGTCCAAAGGGCATACACACAATATGATCGACGTGCTCATGCACGAAAATGGTCTTGCGCTCCAGCCTGCTATCGATGCTGTTGGCGACCTCTGCAAGGGCGCGATCGACCGGTTCGTGCACGCGCGGGCATGCCTGCCCTCGTGGGGCCACGCAATCGACGCGGATGTGCACGTGTACGCGGAGGGTCTCGCAAACTGGATCGTGGGGAGCTTGCACTGGTCGTTCGAGACGGAGCGGTACTTTGGGAGAGAGGGACCACAGGTGAAAGCAAGCCAGCGTGTGACGCTGCGCTCGAAGCAGTTCGCGCAGGATGTGTTGCGGCCAGTTGGAGCGCGCAAGTGAGTGGGCTTTGTCTGAGCACTCTGTATCTAGTTTCTGGGATTTGGACGGTGAGTAGCTTTCTGTCTGTCTGTCAACTGGTGATCTGGACACTTTTTCATACTCGAAGGTGCTGGTACGCTCGTCTGCGATTGGATGGACTATACCTTGGTTAACAAGGCCCACACATTCCTTTACATACCATTCTTACCTCGGACGTTCGCTTGGACGCTATACACGTTCCTTTGACGTTTCAGCTATTCATACCTGTTGGGTCTCCTGCTCGACACAGAAAACGCACCCTGCACATGCAACCTATAGTTTTTGAGATGAAGACACGACATCTGTATATCAGTGGGCCGAATTCCGCGGGTCCACAAGGTGTGATGCGAATGTTGCTGAGAGAAAGCATAGTACGTGGGTTACAGCTATCATTTCCCCCTGAACCCCCCTCTTCAAGCGGTCGCCACGTCCCGCAACACTCGTCCCAGAGCGAAGTTATATTACGCCATATCGCCGACCTTAACATCACGTGCATTACGCTTCCATGCTTTGTGTTACAACAGCGCTGGAGGCACTGATCTACCGGACGGCGTCCTAGAAACGCGCGGCGCGTGTCACTTCTACAAATTGGAACTACGGTCTCATTTGTTCCCCATGTCATCGTCGCCGCCAACACCTAGTCTGTCTATGAGGTTGCCGAGGCGAGGCAAATCGGTCTGGTATAATCCGTAGAAATTTTTGAATGTTCTGCTTGATTGGCATCTTGTACTGCTCCTTCGACATGGGCTCGTCACTCCTGAGCAGGTCGTTCTTTAATCTATTGCCGGAGGGACCCAATAAGGTGGACACACTGCGAGCGTGCTTGATCGTACACGTTTTATCTTCAACAAGGATCGTTCCGAGGTGTTTCGCGATATCCATTCAGGCAAATAGCCCCATTTGATGACTGCATATATCCATACCATAATTAATCCAAAGCCTACTAGCGATCGGGGTAGAGCTCGGCATGTTCCACTTTGGTGGATCGTCTAAATGGCCAACCGATCAAGGAAAACAACCATTACTGGATGGATGCCGTCGTTGGCAGGCTTGTGCAGAATTGATTTGGAGTCTGAACTCTGTCAGATATGTTTCTAGAGTTGCTTGATATATCGTACACAAGTGTTTGACAGCCTGTTGAAATCGTACGTTACGTTCATTTACCGAATTCCGACATTACTTACCTACGTGACAAGCACAGCGCTGCGCTGGTAATCTGTACCAGTGACGGACTGCCGCGTACGTCACGAGGACGCTCCTTCGAACACAGACGTTCTGAAGGCGTTGTCGTCGATCGAGGACAAGAATCGGCCTCGAGGCTGACGTTCGCGCTGGGGTGGTGCCATATGCGGTGCCTCGTCCGGTGTGCTGAGCGATGAATGATTAATGAAGACTTGGCTTGATCGATGATCGTGGGCAGTCGCAGAAGTGACTGTCGCTGAGCTCAAGCGTTGTCGCCCCGACTGTCGAGGCTGAAGCGCTGGTCCCGGTCACGCTCTCGACCTTACTTTGCGTCCGGTCGGACAGCTTTTCTTACCTGTGGCCTGCAGGTCTCCAGAGTGCGTGACTTACGGTGCACTCCAGTGATGGGCTGTTGCTTGCCACGGCACTCCCATCATCCGGTAGGCTTTGTCCCGGCGGCACAGGGACACGCACTGCCGTCTCCGGCCTAGTGTGGTCTGCGCCACAACGCGTGCGGCTCCACCCGTGCACGACGCCCCCACTTGCGGCGTCTAGCCAGTCAGGCTTGACGGCAATCGCCATGGCGAGCACACAGCGTTCCACCGATAAGTTGACGTCCATACTGGTGGACAATTCTGTGACTTCACTAGCTTCAAGGGTCACTGCATCCGAGCTAGTGTCCCATCGCAGTGAGCAATGTCTGTGATCCGCTGTTCGCGATAATGATGGCGGTGAGTTTATTGGACACCGCTCTCATGGCTGGGCGGTGGATTGCTTGTTGGGTGATATTATCATTCTAAGTACATACGAAGAGGCGTGTCCTGAGGGTCCTCGATAATAATAGTCTGAGAGTGGGTACAATATGATCGTGACTGTACTACGGGGTCATGCAGGAGTTGAAACACATTAAGGTACACAATAATGTAAGCTGAGGCAGTCCAAGGTCCGAATAAAAAAGGAAAATGAATGTTGTTCTTGTTGCTGGTTGCGAGCGTCTGGATGATGAGTGGGTATGAATATGAATATTGAAAGAGAGGTGTGATGCATTGAATGGGATATCAAGGCGAGATTTCTTCGCGATATAGAATTGTCATCAGCCCAGGCACATTCGTAACCTTGTCCAGCGCAACTGGTTTTTGGGGGTCTGGGACGGACGACCGCGATGCAGATGCGTAGTACCGAACCTAAACGGATGAATGCTTGAACCGGACAGTAAAAGTACGAGACAAACCTGAACCCGAAACTTGCCGTCTCGGTTTTTGGGTACACTTATGCGACAAACCCAGCTAAGAGAACGCGCACAATCAGTCCCGGGCTCAAATACACGTACACAGCAAAAGAGAAGAATAGCCGGGCACTGGAACCCAGCCCATGCCCACGCCAAAGCCAAGGCTATACCACAAGGGACAAAAACGCACCTCTCCTCGACGAGCACGTTAGCTCCTAAAAACACCGCTTTTTCATGTAAACTCGCACGCGATCCCCGCAGAAGCTTGACAACATCGACCGCGCCGGTGCAAATAAATCGGTCACCATGACTGAGCGGGACCCGCCGTGGACATGTCGCGCTCTGACCGCACAGGGAGGAGTGAGTGACGGGTACACCGGACGAGAATGCGATAGTATTGTTGTGGCGAGCTTGTTTGAATTTTACGATGGCGTTTGTGACGGTTGATACGGTGAGGACCATTCTCTGCGGGGTCGTTGGAGAGCTCATAATCGAGGGAGGGGAAAAAGATGGGACTTGGCTTGGCGGTTGACTGGTTGATAAATAAATGAAACACCGAGTTGCGATCCGAGCGGAGATTGAATTTTTTCAATCAAAACACGTGGTGATGCGACGTCATTTCACCAACCAATCCCGTTCCACTCCTCCTCCTCTTTGACCCGACTCATATCGCTCACTGCAGCTGTCCTTGCTAATCCCAGCATCGTAGAATGTACTAGTGAAATCTTAGTATTTGGTATTTCTTTCTAAATGAGCGACTTGCCTTTACCGGAGATCATGTCCGCTGCGATTGGACGACTCCCAGAGGTAACATACCGTGTAGACACTCCCCTTGCAATCAACGGCCGAGAAAGCTTCGCCTTTAATTCGGCCTTCATCCCTGCAATCCGTGCACGCGTCTGCTTCGCCTCGTATCCTTTCGGTCCTCCGTTCCCATCTTCGTCTCCGGAATCCCTAACCTTGCATCAACATATGTCCTTGTCCAACAGAAACGACGCACCCCACCACGTCAGAGTCAAGCTCAAGCTCCATCGCCTCCGCGACATTTTTCATCCAATGCCGCTCGTGCCGCGCCTTCCGCAACCGATGCTGCGCCACATCAATTTCTCTCGCTAACCGCACCCGCTCCTTGACACTGTCCAGCAACGTCCGCTCCACTTCCATCTCGGGTATATCCACGTCCCCTGTACACACATTTAGATCACTCTCTGACACACAAGACACCTACGTCGACCCAGACTCCCGAGCAGCATACGCATGACACGTCGCTCCTCTGGTGAGCACATCACCAAACTAAAACCACTCCGCATCGCTCGCGCGGTCCGTCCACTCCGGTGGATAAACACATCCGCAGAACGTGGCACCTGATAGTGTACGACGTGGTCCACTGCTGGAATGTCCAGTCCTCGTGCGGCGATATCTGTAGCCAGTAACACTGCATTTGGGTTCGCTTTAAATCTACCCATTTCGGTAACGATTCTCAAAATAGCACATCACGACATACCTGTCGAGGTTCTTGAGGCGTTGACGTTGCTCCAGCTGCGAATGCAACGCATATGCTTTCAAGTCAAGCAGCTCTAGCAGCGGAGTGAGGCGTCTAATTCCGTCAATGGCCGATAGGAACACCAGGGTACGTCCAGGGTACCGCAGCAAAAAATAGTATAGATACGCATCCTGGTGGAGCCAGCGTAAATGAGTGGCCCAACACGTGTATAGGGTCACCTTTTCCCATGTAAGGCACTCGATCTTGCTTTCCTGCAACGTAGCAACGACGCCACCCTTTGGACTGATGTCGATGATGCGAGGTTCCGGATCTCGAAAGTCCAGCCGGAGCAGCAGTTCATCTGCGTGGTTTAGGCGAGGGTGGGTCCAGATCCTGGTGGCGACTCACCAAGTGTGCTCCCTGGTTTCATGTTGCCCTTTTTTGCGACCGTGGGTTTCGAACGTCTTTTGAGGTTCCGTTGGAGGTCCTTGCTAAGCGTGGCAGAAAATACCAATGTCTGCAAGTCATCTCGTGGTGCACCTGGTTCTCTTTCCTGGCCAGCCAATCCGGGTTCAATTGTATCTGTTCTGGAACAAATCGGTTACATGCTTGTTTATGCCAAGTCAATGTACCTCACGTTGATACACGAACAGTAAGCCGCAGGATGTTTTCCATCTCTGCAAAATGGCCCGCTTCGATCATGCGATCGGCTTCATCCAACACGAGTACTTTTACATTCCGAACTTGCTGTGCAAGCACCTCATCCTACCCGGGAGAAAGGTAAGGGAGAATGCGTTTAAAATACGAGAACGGACCTCTTCGAGCGTGTCCCACAGCCGACCAGGTGTCGCAATTAGGATGTCGACACCCCGATCGAGGATCCGGCGTTGTTTCTGGGCGGACATGCCACCGACAAGTACGGCAATCCCAACGAGGGGCACTGCGCGTCCGTTGCCCTGTTGTTTTCGGTCTTGAGTGGCGACGGTGACCACATCAACTCCTTTGGATTCCTTGGGCTCTTGCTTGATGGCGGGCTCGGAGGCGGAGAATGCACGGAGGTGGTCAGAGACTTGGAGTGCGAGTTCACGCGTGGGTAAGAGGATCAAGGTGTGCAGGGTAGATTTTTGGGATCGCGGGCGAGAGAGGATATCGTGCAGGATGGGGAGGCCGTACGCGAGGGTCTTTCCAGATCCCTATGTACCGCGTTAGACTATGCGTGTATAGACGGTAGATGCGTACCGTCTCTGCGACGCCAATGACGTCTCGGCCAGACAGTGCATGTGGGAGGGCTTGCGACTGGATGGGCGTAGGAGTGGTGAATGACTTATGGTAGAGGACGTGCAGGAGATGAGGATGTAGATTGAATGTACCCCAACTGGGCAAAAGAGCAGCTAGACACGATATGAAATGAAAGCGCGGACAGAAGAGGGATAGATGGCCAAACCATCAAAGGAGGTAGTAGCGGGTAGAGCTGCGAGCTCTACAACGTGCGATGTCTCGGTCGCATCGACTTCCGTGTCCGCGTCGACTTGCAAGACCTATACCATAGACTTCACAATCAAACCTACAAAAAAAAGTAAGAATACGCACGTTGAACTGGACGACTCCTGCACCGTCTTCGCCGGTTTCGTATACAACCTCGACATTGTCGATCTCTTCGAGCGTGAGGATGCCGTCGTCGCCATCAAGCCCAGTATCGACGGGTCGCGCGACATGCTTCCAGGGCAGAACGTCGAGCGAGTCATACTGGACTTTGATTTTTTTGGCGGACGAGAAAGACTGGGGTGCTTTGCGCTTGGCCATGCTACTAGCTAGTTAACGTTGTTTGGCAAGACCTTCTGATCCAAACAACCCATAGCTACTTCCAACAGGTTCAATCCACCAATGGCTCGACTGTTCGTGTAAGATACGGTACAGGCTAACATTCGTTGCACCCCAAAACAAAGTTTGATGCACATTCACCGAACGCGACGTGCAAGACTTCACGCTCCCAAGTCCTGCGCAACCCTGCCGATGACGGTGTAAATCCAGTAATGGTTGTTCTCCTCGATAATCTTGCCTGCCAGGTCCTCAAACTTGGTTGGGACATGTATATCAACCTCATGCTGCGGTACTGAGTCGCCTTCTAGTTGATTTCGAAACTTCCAAGTTGATCTGGGAAGGGTGACCCATCGACACCAAACCATAACGAGTAGTAAAAAGAACCGCGCACGGGGATAAGGAAATGATTAATGAACCAATAGAAATTTTGTATAAACCTGCGCTCCGGAACGGGCTCGAATAAATGATCTTGGCAATAAGTTCTCGGGGATCTCGATCACAATCATCCCGCCATATCCTTGGGTAAAGCAGATGCATGTCACCCCGAAAACTTGTGAAGAAATCAACTTGAAAGCAGCATAGGTTCCCAAATAAAACTATGGGCCATCAGTGAACCAGCAAGGTGGTCTTGGTTGCATATGGTTTTACAGTTTTTAGACTTCCACCTCTGTCCAATCAGACTACCAAACACATCAGGAATTCCAACATTTTGAGAGAGTTAAAATATATTTCAAAATGTAATTCTACATAAAATATGTACATATATGTAGCCACAATGTGTGCATATTTTATTGTCAAGGTACACGGCCAAATGAAGGCTTTCTGATGTGAGCAATTGACGGAAATCACTGCTGATACACAAAAGAAATCTTCCATAGCCGTATGTATGACATGTTTGGACTGATTTACTCATCATCTGTACTATAGCATGGGGGTAAATAATCCCACGACCCACAAAAGTGCATATCGGCTATTGGTCTGCAGGACATCCACGGGATGTCCAGACGATGAACTTGTGCACCTTGGACTCTCATGCTCTGCAGACAGGTGTCTTATCACACTACACCACCCATCAGCAGTGACGTCTGAGAAACATTCCAAGGACACTCTGTATATACTTTTTACATCCTGTCTCGCTATTCCAGCTATTAGCATTATCAG
>JBBPUG010000697.1:0-17044 GCA_038094535.1 Tubosaeta aff. alveolata | reverse complement strand
GCAATTGGTATCCCTGTCCCACCTACGCACAAAAAGAAATACATATTTCCCTGTTTTTCGCCTTCCGCCCGAGATGCTTGCAACCATATTCATCCATGGCGCGCGCGACTATTACGAGGAGCATGGCGGTAAACTCACTTCCCGCACCCCCCGCTGGGTCAACGTCTCCTATGTTTGCAATCATTGGCGCAATATCGCACTCGATTGCCCTACTCTTTGGTCCTACCACTTCAATGTATCGCGACGCTGGACGGAAGAGCTATTACTCAGGTCGAAACAGGCGCTGTTGAAGTTTTCTTGGACTTGGGGTTGTGCACATCTGCGTGTAACAAGTCCTGAGTTGTGGCTAAATAATTTGCTGGGACACTCGGGACGTTTTCAAGAGCTCTGTTTGGATCTATACAAACTTCCAGTTAACCTTTCGTTGCAAACTCAAAATCTTGAGAAGTTAGAAATCACCGTTTCTTACCCCAAGCACTACGATATCACAATTACTACTGGAGACAAGCCTTCTCTCCGCAATCTGAAGTTGATTGGCTGCCCCCTGCCATGGTATTCCCTCAATCTGAGTGGGTTGAAAACACTGCATCTATGCAGTGTTCGTTCACCCTCCCAGTTGGATGTGTCTGAGTTTCTCCTCATCTTGAAGGGCATGCGAGACCTCACTTCCTTGCATCTCGAAGATGTTCTTCCAAGTGTCCGCCATCTTCTCTCTAGTGGTTGCATTAGCACCCCTCCGAGCATCGGTTTACCCCATCTCGCCCGTCTGGCAATTGTTGCACCATTGTCAACAGTCGTTGTATTGCTCTCCTGTATTAACGTGCCGTCGAAGATACAACTCAGCCTAGAACCTCGGCATGAACGTGGCTCCTCTGTCGATGACTACAATCTAATTCTTCCCTTCATTGCACAAGCATCCAGGTCATCCGCTCCGACATTCCGTTCATTGATCATCAGTTGTGATTACCATCCAACATTGATGCTCAACACCTCGGAGCATCACTGTGAGCCTCGTTTGTGTACCTGCTTCAAAGATGGGGGTCATAAGGGTTGTGATATCCCTCTTGACATCACCCTCGGAATGCACCCAGATGAGGAAATAGAGGAACTGGGAGAAATGGGAGAAACAAGGTATATGACCAAGGGCGATCAACATCGTGTCATCAGCAACATTTGTCGCTCTCTCTCACTAACACACGTTCAAAGTCTCTACGTTACCAAGCCTGAATTCTCAGCCACAATCTGGAAAGAACTGCTGGAGCAACTGGATGGATTGCACTACATGATGCTGAAAAATGGGTCTATGCCAGACTTGTCAATGCTCACACTCCCTTCCCTAAAGCGAAAGAAGAATCCAATCGGACGGCAAGATCCACCTCCGAGCCGCATGTTATTACCTGCACTGGAGAAGCTGGAGCTCCATTCCATCACGTTCAAACACAATTATGCAACATATGAGGGTGGTATGGTTCGAAAGGCACTCTATCACATGCTCTCTACTCGCAAGCTGCGAGGCCAACTGACCATGACTAAATGCAACGTAGGAGGACTGCGGTCTATGGAAGCCTGGTCTGGCTTAGATTGATTGAAGTTGGCTTGTGTATTGGTGTACCAAAGTAGCACAAGTAGGCAGACGCGTATTCACATGTACCTTTGTTCTATGTTAGGATAAACACATTCGTCAATAAGCAACAGCATGGCATTGCTTTTGATTTGCCCACAACGTGAGTGATTGAGAGGTCAGGTGAAGGCCGAGGTACCTGGGGGAGCACTGCACCATGTCCACCCTGTCCGAGGTAGGATGGAGTCGTTGTGCACACGAAATAGAAACACAGAATACTTACCGAACACCAGCTGATCAACGACTTGGTTTCGTCTGTCGTCGACATGTTCTATACCTCCTCTGTGCATGCATGCTACCTACATAGATCTGGTCGGCCTAAACATAGCATCTGACGGAGAAAATGCACGGCAATATGCAATGAGGACGATCACATGGATAGCAGAGCACACACATCGGATGATGAGTTGACAATAATGGTGCGTTTGCACAGCAGAGAAGGCTCTGTCTGAGCGTCTCGAGGTAACGTTCTTGGCTACTGTGGCATGTCAACCTCATGATTCATTACATGGACAGAAAAAAGAACCGGCGCACCTCCGTCAATCTACATAGTGTGGCTGTGCTCTATTCGGCCGTTGCCGTTGCCGACCAATCATTTTGGCGTCCTTCTCCTCGATGCTCATTCGATGGTCTGTTGGACGTCAACCATTCCACGTCCGACTCGCATCTACACATCGGCGAGCCCGAAATCTTTCCGAGAGATATAAAACCCTCGAGAATGTGACCCGAGTTAAACCCGGACACGACTCTCCGCGCCTGCCCAATGGACCATCTAAACCGCTTGATACCATCGCTGGTTTCATGATACCCAAACCGCCCCGTGCGCCTTCGGAAGATGGTACGCTAGACCCTTATTGTCTCTGCGACGATTGACGAATGGGCTTGCTTTGTAGAATGCTGCATGTCTGGATGTGCAGTGTGCGTGTACGATCTGTATGAGGACGCGCTAGCTACGTACAAAGAGGAGGTGGTTGCGTTCCGCGCTGCTCTCGCTGAGCAGGATATACCCGAGACTGAATGGCCTACTCACATTCGCACGGGAAGCAATGGAGGCGATGCCACAGCCCCGAAGACAAAGAGCGTGCTGGATGCGTTTGAGGAGATGGAGCGTGCGCTCCAGGCGAAGCGGGAGAAACGTGCAACGACCGAAGCTGAGAGTGTGTCCTGACGCTCGCTCGAGTTGGTTCGCGCTGATTTGTGGTAGAACGGAAGAGGACATGGCTGGGTCTGCGTGGGGTGTTGCGTGGATTATGTTTTCGAGTCGCTAAGGCTGTTGAATGCGGTTCCGGATAATAAATGTTGTCATGAGTCGAGTGTGAGCGTGAGTCATCATCGCCAGGATGATAAATGGGCCTGGACGATTTGTTGCTGGCGCATGGAACAAGCTGACCACCACCATCGGAATCGTGGCAGAGGAAGAGGACGACGAAGACAGCCCAATCTTGGCTCGCGACAACGTCCTCCAGATGCCGCCGATGATGGGAGACCTCAACAGCGAACTGAGCAACCCATCGATGCGCCATCGCCATCCTCGTTGACGGCGCCGTCCCAGACATCTCGTCCATCACGTCGATCCAGGTTCAAAGCAACTCTCACTGAAACTTCGGAGCCGCCGCAGACATCTGCGAGCGCGCCACGTAGACCCAGGCCTCGACGTCGCTCTCCGCCCGGCGACGATCTCACGTCGACGCTCACCCACGCTCTTCGTACACCCCCATTTCCCGACTGTTCAATCTGCTTCAACCCGATCCGACCAGAACACCCAACGTGGTCATGTTTGCCGCCAACGACGATGACACTTGATAAGACAGACGTCACTGAGGAGGACAAGACAGTGTGTTGCTGGAACACTTTCCATCTCAAGTGCATCCGCGCCTGGGCAGAAAAAAGCGTCAAAGAGCTCCAGGAGGCATGGCGCGCACGGGGCGAGACGCGACCTGGCGAGTGGCGTTGTCCGGGGTGTCGAGCGACGCGCCAGGCGGTCCCGCAGACCTACATGTGAGCACCCATTCCCGTATTCGTCACCGTCGCTCACAAGCAAGCGCGTACATCAGGTGTTTTTGCCTCCGGATGCGTCATCCCGCCCCGCCGCGTATCGCGACGCCGCACTCGTGCGCACAGCCGTGCTCACGCCCGCGGTCAGGCTGCAGGCATGCCTGCCCGCTCTCATGTCATCCGGGTCCATGTCCACCCTGTGTGGTGACTATCCAGGTCAAGTGTTTCTGCGAAAAGGAAAGACACAGTGCAAAATGCCAGGTCGGTCTGAGCACGTCGTCATTTTCGTGCAGTCAACCCTGCCGCAAACCGCTAAGTTGTGGGAAAGCGAACCACACCTGTGCCGAGACGTGCCACGAGGGTCCGTGTTCACCCTGTCCTAGACGAGAAGAGGTTCAGTGTTGGTGTGGCCGGGAAACGAAGCAAGTTGGGTGTGGGGAGGTCAAGCTCGAGGAGACTACCAAATGCGTTGTCACTGAGAATGATGGTTCCGAGCGGGAATGGGTAGGATACTATGGATGCGGTCGTCCATGCGGACGGTAAGAGCAATTTTTCGTTGCATCAGGGTGGAGATCCTACTGACACGTTTCTTTCTAGCCTATTTGCCTGTACACATCACTCGTGTTCTGAACCATGTCATCCACCTTCTCGGAGAGCACCGCCCTGTCCGTTTAATCCAGAGCGAGTCGTTTCGTGCGCATGCGGTCGTTGTCGTATCGCCAGATCGTCGGATGAACTCGAAGCTACCAGCTCATGCTCAACATCTGCACTTCTTCCTCCCCGCTCGTCTTGTAGATCACCACTCCCAACCTGTGTCTCACCCTGCTCCAAACCCCTCCCATGTGGCCACCTCTGCCAAGCGACTTGCCACTGGGGTCCTTGCCCGTCGTGCTCCGAACAAGTCGAACGTACCTGCCGCTGCGGTGCCACCAAACACAAGTCACCCTGCAGCAAGTCCGTCATCGCACGGCGTCAAGACGGCGACGATGTCGCTGCGAGCGCCGTTATTCTCTGCGACAAGCCCTGCACGGCGCTGCGCACCTGCGGGCGGCACCAGTGCGGACGTATCTGCTGCCCGCTCGCGTCCTTGTTGCGCACCGCGAAGTCGCTCAAGCGGCGTGACGCCCCAATCGACCTCGACGCGCAGTTCCAACTCGATCCCGCTCTACGCACGCTGCACGAGTGTGACCTTCCGTGTGGCCGAGTGCTCCCGTGCGGGAACCACCGCTGCGAGCGGGGAGATCATCGCGGACCGTGCGGGGTGTGTCCACGCGGTGTGTTCGAGGAGCTGGTTTGCCCGTGTGGGCGTACGGTGCTAGAGCCACCAATCCAGTGCGGGACGCGGCTGCGCTGCGTGTATCCGTGTGCGCGCCCGCCGCCTGCATGTGGGCATCCGCATGTGGCCCATGCGTGTCATGAGGGGGCAGTGGTGGCCGGTGTGGATACGGCAGATGAGGGGCTGGGACTCAGTGCAGAGGCAGAGGAAGACGCGAGCGGTGGCAATAGTTCGTGTCCGCCGTGCCCGTTCTTGACGGAGAAAGTGTGTGCGTGTGGGAAGAAGAGGGTGGGCAATATTCGGTGCTCACAGGAGCGCGTGAGCTGTGGGAGCGTGTGCGGAAAGTACGTGCGTATCGTCGTGTTCAGGCGGGACGCTGACATTTTTCGGTTTCTTCGTACCAGGCTCCTTGCGTGTGGGTTCCACCAGTGCGAACGACTGTGCCACGCTGACGCGTGCGGGGGGTGTACCGCCGTCTGTGGAAAATCCCGTAAATCATGGTGAGTTACTAGGAGCCTCTAGCGACTTGCGTGCTCACGCCGTTTTCTTAACAGCCTGCCGGCCCACCATCCATGCACGCAGACCTGCCATGCGCCGGCTTCCTGTCCCGAAACTGAGCCCTGTCTTTCTCCGGTGACGCTGACGTGTCCGTGCGGACACCTGCGTTCGACGGTGCCATGTTCGGGGACGAAGCTGGCGCTAGCCTGTACAGGCGAATGCGAAATCAAGAAGCGCAACGCCCGGCTAGCGGAGGCATTGGGCATCCGCGAGGAGAACCGAGAGCCAAGAGGGGGCCGGGTAACTTGGCAGAGCGAATTGGTAGGAGGTGCACGGGCCTTGGGCCCTCGGTTTGTGGGCATCGTCGAAAAAGCGTTTGCAGAGTGCGTTCTTCTGTCGCCCTGACAAACCGATTTTTTAAAAATTTTATTTTGATCTAGTTTTGTCGCTTCGGATCGAAGAACGCAGGTGTTGCCGCACATGCCGCCTGATCGACGTAAATTTGTGCACGACGTACGTCCGCTGTGCCATTTAGGTTTTGGGGGTGGTGCTGACCCTTGAATAGCTCGCGTCGGTGTACCGCATGGACTCGGTCATGGTTGACCAGGAACCGCATCGGAGCGTCCAGTTGATTCGAAGGATTGATACACGCGTGCCGGTGCCATTGCTGTCCCAGCATGTCGCGTCGACGATGGGACGGCTGGTAGTTGGAAAAACGGGCACGAGCCCAGGTGGGGCTGGGTCTGCGTGGGGCAGTGCTGCGGGGACTAGTTCTGCCACAGGGGCTGCAGCGAATGCCACGGGGACTGGGAAATGGAATGCAGTGGTGACCAAGACGGCATTGGGAACGCCACCGTCGGGGAGTGCGACGCCTGTGAGGGTGCCTTCGCCAGCGGGAGGAACACAAGTGAGAGAGCGTGAGGGGTCGCCTGGGCCGAGTAGGTTGGCTGGAGGTGTGGGAGCGGGAGGGTCAAAGGGCGTGTGGGTATCATCGAGCGTGCAAGCACAGCGGGCAAAAGAGAGCGCAGCATTGGCGACTCTAGAGGTTCAAGTTGCGGCAGAAGCAGCACAAAGCATAGTACCAGACAATTGGGAGGATGATATGTAGATGATCATTACTGCAATGATAGACGGTCGTCATCGTCCATGACACCGCCAACTCTGGCAGAGCCAGTTTTTCGGTCACATCATTTTACAGGCACCATTGAAAACATGAACTAGTAGGTGGTTCTTCAACAAGGAAGACCGCTATCGCGGTTCCGCCGCTTAGCGACCAAAGTTCGCGCACCGCCATGTTCAGTGCAGTTCCCAAGGTTCAACTTCAGCTTCCTACTATGTAATTCCCACTGGCACGGCTGGCACATCGGACGCTAGACGGGTTATCCTTCCTCGCTCCTCCTGAGGAGCGGTTCGAGACGGACAACGTGCCACATCGACTGACGTCGGCTACCATGGATCCCCTGATAGAACCTCCTCCGCATTTTTATGTCGGCAAGTCGGCAACGCCGGCGCCCGGGCTCCAATTCGTTGGGCCCGTCAGCTTCTGCGGTGTGCATGACTCTGCCGTATCCCCTTTGGGCGGCATTGGACCCGTTGTTTTTTTTTCACAACCATGTTCGACGCAGACTTTGGCCACTCAAGCGTGCAGTGGGTCCATGCACCGCGCGGAATCCCTGATTGGAGTTACGGGGATGGATGGATGCGTTTTGATGAGTTCCGCCTTGATCGCATCTGGGCGATTGCGGACGAGTTGGAGGTCGCTGTCTAAATGACGGCCACACCTTTTGCAGGGTGTTCATCGTTTATGCTCGCGTTTGCCACGCCTCCTCTGTGCAGACTCTATGATCATGAACGATAGCCACAAAAATTATTACCATATGCGGGTGGGTTCTCTGAACCTGCAAGTTGACAGTATTTGAATTTTTGACAATCGGAGTCTCGCAGTGTCAGCTCATCGATGTGATGCATCATATCTATATTCCCTTTTGGTCGGTACCCTCTCCTTTCCGTCTGAATTAATGAGCTGTGTTTTCTTCGCCTCTTCAAGGACAAAGCAGTAAGCTGCCATTGTAGATTCTATTGTCAGTGCTGCTCACGGAACTCAGCCTCTTCTAGACCCTGTAGGACTCTCCGTCGGACCATATATTGTTCTTGCTTCCATTGTCATGTCAATTACTAGAACTGTCGAGCGGTGTCTTGGATGCAAGCGAGTGACAACCACGCAGCTATTTTGTGCAACGAGTTTGCCGCGTCCTGAAGCAGATACGTGCGAATTCTTTTCGGTTCTTCGTACTCAATTGAATCCTTCGCGTCGCCAAAGACTTGTGTGCCCCATTCAATGAAGATGGTTGAGCGCTGGGTACGTTTCCTCACCGAATCGGAGACACTTTCCATTCCCAAACTCTGACACACATTTTCCAACACACTAGGTACGATTCAAGGCAACTTTGCGCCGAGAACGAAATGTTTACACCTGAGACTCAGGCGGAGGCATTCGTTGGAATAATTGTACCCCCATATCTGGCTGCCTAGCCTAGGCTTTGACGTGGCCAGGATCAGCACGCTTAAGAAACTGATCTAGATATTACGTACGTGTTCTTGATGACAATAGTTCCGGTCCGGTCAATTAATTGTACAGGTCAAAATAGGGTGCGTTGCCCTCGAAGATAGCGCTGGGTCATGCTGATGCCTCGAGGGCCGAACACGAGAATAATAGTTGGCGATGCCAGGTCCCCGAGTCGAGTCAATTTGTTCTGAAACTCGGGAAGAGGGATAAACCTTTTTGGAAGAGAGTTTGCGTGCCGCTCTATGTTGCAGGAGACGCGCCTGTTCAATCCTATCTCTCCCAGGCGTTACCGCTAACTATTTTTCACCCACGAGATGCGGCTTTGATGTGGCCAGTGTCAGGCGTACTTGCCGTCAACGCTAACAGAGCGGACCGCAAGGGCATGGAAAACGTGCTTAATGATTCCCTGTTCGACCTGTGTTGGTACTCTTCTGCGATGCTTCAATTTATCAAAGCCCCTGGTGGGTGCTCATTAGACCATTTTTTCTCATTCCTGCTCAGATCCGAGGACCATGGTGGAAGGAAACCCGAGCAACTAATGTGATCCGATCCCTACTCGTCTCGGTTGAAATCGTGGGTCAAGGGACAAGGCATTCCTGGGAGATGGGCCTGGTCCGCTAATTTCGAAACCAGCAGCGTGTACATGCACTCTTGGCCCGTTATTGTCTCTTAAAACCGCACCACTCGGCTAGATGACCCAATCTCCATTTGGCAGCTCGTTCTCAGCTGTGATCAAAAGGTAATCGTGGGGGTGTGCGAACGATCGTGTGATAGAACCATCGAGACAGCCTACATGCACAGCGTCTCGAGAATATTGTGCGCGTGGGACCGACAGTCAAGGCTCAGTTGACCTCCCTGGTTTCCTGAGCTTGTCGGTGTTCTCGGCTGTCTATTCAATGCATACAACTGTTGCATGCTGGCGGTGATGTTTTTTCGCTCACATAGGTTACCCTCGCTGGAGATGAAACTGCGGCGCGAAGACCGTGGGCGGACATGATGACGACGTGAACAATTCCCGGTGATGAAATTGACCCACCTTGATGGATTCGTTCTAGCGCCGACCGGGTCCCTCGAGCAAGGTGCTCCTTCCACCAAAGATAAAGGCGTGTTTCATGTTTCGGTCGGCGACTTGATCAGTCCGCTCCACAGTGGGTCCAGGAGCTGTTCCCGAGTGACGACATCGTGGGTGCTCTGATGGTTGTTCTCATCCTTCCGCAGTGATCTTCCCCTGGCCTGCGCGCCCACGCCCACACCGCCTAACGGATGGCGACAATGGATGGTGCGTTGTGTGCGCATTCGAAACACGCTGCTCGGGGCCGGCGAGTGCCCAGCCCAGGTGCCATCGACGGTGACCATGCAGACGCATCTTTTTTTTTTTTCTCCAGCTGCCATCTGCGCACCATATCCGTACCAGGAAACAGATTCGCCTGATAAGTATACTATCCAGGCACGAGCTCATATGGAATTTGCCGAAGGTCGAGATCTCTCGACGATTGCATGTGACGCAAGGAAGCGCACTGATTCTTCTCGACCTTGGATACCATCAAAGATGGGCGCTTCCTCCGACCGTAATCAGCACGACAGGATGTCCCATTCTATATAGCAGAGAAGGGAAATACATGGTGTATAGAGGGTCCTACGAGTCGATGCTGTTTAGCTTCAAAAGGATGACGTGGACTACAGACACAGGCAGCGACGCGATGATTTTATAGGGACAACTTGGGAGCAATGAAAAAGACGGGAAATCGCAACTCATAAATATCGTACTTCATAGGCCGGCTACGGTGACGGTGATCTCAATGGGCTTGAGTTGAGAATCCAAAGCGTCTGAGGGGGCGACGGAACGAGGCACGAGTTCTCCCAGTGTCTTACAAGTGGAGATAAGAATGAAGAACAAAAGAGTGATAGGGAACACGGACCACAACATCCCCATGATCCAACAGTGTTTGGTGCTGCATTTGGATTCCGTTGATGTAGGTACCGTATGTCGAGCCGCGATCTCTGATGAGCAACTGGATCCCCTCGTGAGTGTGTAATGGAAGCTACACAAGTTGAACATACCTGCTTCCCCTGTACCCAAATTTCTGCGTGCGGAGAACTCAGCGAAAGGGAGCCGCTCGGAAAGATGGCATTGTATATCGAAGGAGCCTCTCCGGATTGTGCTTCCAACTGCACTCTGCCCTTAAGCGAAAGGGATAGTTTCTTGGTTTCAAAGGGGAAGCTGGCAGAGGTCGGTGTTAACGTAACGATGGGTCCAGAGTTGAAGTTCATTGCGGTGTACGAGGTAGGTTGCTTGATTCGATGAAAGGTGGAGAGCGAGCAGGGGGGGGCTTGATTTGCAGAAAGCGACGGATCCCCTCGCGGCTTTATACCCTGCATCGAAACGCAGGCGCCTGATATTACACTGGAGCATTGAAGACATGTAACACCGCGAACGACGGAGCACGGGTATGTTTCGGATGTGGGCCCTAGTGGCCGTGCAAGCGGGAACCCTGAAAACGTGAAGTTTTTACGCGTCCCGCAACCGCGAAGCACGTGTCGACGAGTGCTTGCACCAACGTTATCCTTTCCTCCGTCAGAAACGATCGGATGGCAGTCCATCCAGAGGACGCGCCACTGGGTGGGAAAAGTTACGTGAGAACAGCAGGTGAAGATCTGATTTGTGCTTTGGAGAGGCCATCACCTCGTGGAATGAAGGCTGGCCACATCAACACTGACCTCTTTCCATTCTCGACAACCACATCAAGATCCGTCCAAGGATCCGGATCGGGATAATCCGTAACAGAGCGAACCTGTCTATGACCCAGGGGGATTTCGGAAAACCAAAGAGAGAGATACCAAGGTTGGTACGTGTAAGAGCGACACTGATGGATTCTGGCCAAAGAAGAGTGCGATTTCTGGATACCCGCTGATTTCCAATCTGATTGGATAAGTTTTGGTGGGCGCAGCGTTATCAAGCACTATTCGCTTCAAAGGGAGAGAAACCAGCTGAACGAGGGTTCTGTCGTTCATACGTCAAGCTAGTTCATACAAAAAAGGGCTGGTTAGCGAATCCACGGGCATGTATTATTACTTAGCTGTCAAGCTATAGAAGAGTTAAACATCTTGTCAACGCAATCTAGACTCGATTGGCAACTCAACAAAGCTTTTTGACAGGTTCTGGTTCAAGTTCTGCTAGCCCACGTGACATTTGACATAATTTTTTTATCGGTTGCAAAACACTCGCGTGAGCGTTATTTTCAAAATCCCAGATGTCTCGTTTTCCTCCAGCCATTCATTTTCTACTTCATCCCTCCCGAGGCTTGTTGAAACCTTCGGTTTTCATTCCACGCTGGACATCACCACTCCTGGTTCGTTTCTCCACGCGACATACTGGGTCCCCAGAAGATCACCCATCGTCTCACATCAGTTCAAGAACGTCAAACGACGACGGCACACGTTTCTCCGCTCATCTTAATTCCGTCTTTCGATCCCTGGACTTTCCTCCGGAGTTAGCTAGACGAATACTCACCCACGGCAGTCACAGAAATGCTATTCATGGACACAACGGCCGCCTGGCATTCATCGGTGTGTATTTACTTCAGGGAGGTGCCTTCCTTGCTCATCCTTGCCGTTCACCTCTATGACTCCAACACCGATAGGCCGCCGTGTTTTGGAATCATATTTCCTCTTATTCATTCACGAAGTTGCACAGGGCCGTGGACACCACGATTATGACCGTTTGATTTCACGCGCACTAAACACGTATTTCTTGGGAGAACACGTTGCGCCTCGGTGGACCCTTGGCCGTGTTCTTTTGTGGGTGCCGACGGCTCCCAAAGAAACTCTTCGGACAGCTCAAACCCAAAAGCCCGATTCCGAGCTAGGAGAGGCCCTAGCAGCATCTCCTGGTATCGCAAAGAGCGTCGGTCTTTATAAGGTGATGGGCGAGGCCGTTCAGGCTGTGGTTGGGGGTGTTTATCACCAATTTGTACGTGCTCAGTTTGAACTGCACTGCCGTCCGCGGCCGTTGACGACGTACCGGGGACATGTTTTGATTCCGGCATGTAGGGTGGTTCCGTTGCACATCAATTATTCCACACACGGATACTCCCGCACCTATTGCTGCCTGGGAGCTCAAGCGGAGTTCCTGAAGAGTTTCACGCTAAAGCGTTGCAACTCTGTGAGCGGATGGGTGGATCAGAATGTAATCTATTACGTTCTTCAACTATCCCTCAACCTACAGAAGATGACCATATACACGTATCAGCTAAAAGGAGAGTTGCGTAAGTCCTCATCGGATTCCTATTCGATAGCATCATTTGATACTTTGGTAGCACCGCTGGACTATAACTGTTTCCTTGCTCATTTGCTTGGATCCTCCAGTGGTATCTTTGAATCCAATACTTGCAGTCTATATATTGTTTTAATTGGATGCTACTGTCGCGTTCCTGGGAGTGAATCTTGTGGCATGCAAATTATCTACAGTCTACCGTGGCGGATCGGCACATTCAATACACCGGCAAGATTGTATCCATCACGCCCGCCGGTCGACACTGGGGCCCTGCAATCTATCAATAGCGTGTAACTAGAAACGCTGAGACACCCACCCAGCTTGTCTCTTTACGGTCAATTAATGAGTCAGTTCCTTCTTACTTCCCTTCTATCTACGCGAGTAAATAAGCTTTGACAGGGCTATAACCAGCTTGCTGTTCCTTGCTTGCCTCGTTCGTCACCACAATTGGCCTCACGCCGCGAGGCCGCGGTCCGCGGCTAGGCTTGTGACAACGCTCGAGGATTTTGACAACCCCCTTGCTTGTGGAGTGGTAACGATGCCGCGCGTTCATTTCACAGTCGGGGTTCACCGAACTACACAGCTTGTTTCTATGATGGAAAGTGATGACCCCAAGGGACTCATCCCTTAGTCATTATTTGTGAACATTTTGATATCCCCTCCGATCAATGTGGGAGGCCAACGGTGTGTTTACGTGTACCTATGCTAGCCTCGACTTCGATCGACCCGGTGAATCGGTTGGTGGGTCCCACAGTGGAGTGGAGCATGTGCGTACAAAATCAGATAGAGGCGTTCAGGGGCGTCAAACGATGTGTCATGACACGAGCCTCGTTGGATTGCAGCTCCATCCTGGTTAGCAGATAAATTCTGGAAGTCCATACCCAGTTAGTGCGTTTCAACTCAACTGAGGCTTCGTCGCGCTATCGACTGACGAGCAGGGAGATGCAGCACGTTCAAGCAGAGAGCTTGTCGCCTACCTAGCCGTCAGTGACAGTGAAATCCAGGCGCAAAACACCAGCTTCCATTTCAAAATCGTACTATTTCAGTGAGCCCATTGATCAATCCTGGGCTGCGTTTCGAAGGTACTGGTGATGTAACAACTTAGTTCTCATATGATCGCGGAGGCCTAGCATTGGGAACACACCGTTGACCCACATTGTTGATATAATTAACATGCTCCACAACTTCCTATCCAGACGGGGATGAGTGGCTCCTCGTTATCTCCTCCGGTCTCACCAAGGCGATCCAACAAGCGCAATTCCCTTTCTCCACCCTTCAACTCGCCGAATATCGCATACTGGCCTTTCAGCTTCCTCAACCGTGCTTCATCGTCTGTGAGTACGATGAAAAATTGCGACGCATTTCTGCCACCTGTCCCGGTCTTGGAACTCGCCATTCCAAGGGAGCCTTTGCGGGGAACCGCCTTGAGGCCCTCCTCCTCAGCTTTGAAATCGGCTCCATAAATGGACTGTACATATAATATCGGATCAGAGATAAGACCACATTGCAGGATCCGACGGTCCTACCTCGCCGCCACTTCCATCCCCCCGCAGTATATCTCCGCCCTGGGCGATAAACCCCTTGACGATGCGATGAATGGGGCAACCCAGATAATGGAGCCTTTTGTTCCCTGCGCTCTTGCATTCCCCCTTCTCCCCGGTGCAGAGCGCGACAAAGTTGGTGGTTGTCTTTGCCAGTTCGGGCGACGCACTCAGCGCAAAGACGAGTCGTCCTGCCAACAGCGGTGCTGGGGGCTCGAACAGGAGGGACGTCGGGTGTCCCTGGGCTTCATCGATGCCCTCTACAATCTCTTTTTGCCAGTCGGCCAGCTCCTCTGGGTTAGATGGGAGACCGTAGCTCGCGGCGTACCTCTCGAGGTGTGATCGAGCACGATCGTACGCTTCTTGATCACGTTTAACCTGCTCCGCGTCCCCGATGCAGATATCGAGATAGACCTTGGGGCCAGCCATACATCTGCAATAACCCACGTGTGAACCTCACCTCCGTTTTCTGAAGAGGGGTTACAGAACGTCTTTTGCGGTCGGCCATCACGCTGGCGAGATGGCCGAGCGGTCTAAGGCGCCAGACTAAGGATCAGGTCATTGGATGACCACAGTTTATCTGGTCCGAAAGGGCGTGGGTTCGAATCCCACTCTCGTCACATTTTTGCTTCCGTTGACATATATTCCGCTCTGTATTCTCTTCACCTTTGGCAGGTTCGATTGCACTGGTGAGATGGCCGAGCGGTCTAAGGCGCCAGACTAAGGATCAGGTCATCAGATGACCACAGTTTATCTGGTCCGAAAGGGCGTGGGTTCGAATCCCACTCTCATCATACATTTTCGTTTGTTTTTGCATAGCTTAGCGTTTACAATCGTTCCGGGCCTTCCACTGATGCTTGTAATTGTATGTACTTACTACCCAATATGGGGCGTTCGTCATACATTGATCATCACATCACGAACCGCTGCAGATACTCATACTTCAAACATGCCTCGAGCATACTTTCCCAATTCGTACGCGTACCAGAACCTGAGGAATCAATGCGCTGCAGACCAAGAGGCACATACGAATTGCGTACTGTCCATGGCTCGTTGAATCCAAGTGTGGGAGACAGGCAACATATTGCACGGGGGGAATGCGGTCACCACAGTTACCGCAGCCCTCACATATATCCATCACACTAAATGCTATTTCCGGACTCTGAGTGCTAACTTACAACGGGCTGCTGTAGCCGACTTCGGCAAGTTTAAACTAGAGCGCGTGCAAAATATATGGTCAGCATCCAACGATCGACTGATCTCGGGATATTGAGCTGGGCTGTATGTTGGGAAAACAAGACCCCAAGCATTCCAACCTGCACGGATATCATGGCGCTCAGAATATCACCGGTTCTGGTGTGGCATGAATCATTTTACCTTGGCATGTGGAGTGTCAGCTACTCTCATCCTAGACAAATTCTCCTTAATTGACCGAGATGACGATGTAGATGCTGTCTGTTCAATTGGTTAGTCAATGATCCACGAAACAAAGCTGTAGGGATGGTGAATTCCAACGCAAGACAAACAGCTCAGAGGGAAACATACTGTCCCCTGATCAGAGCCAGTTTGGGCATGAGTGGAACAATTTTTTTGGTCTGCGTGTAAGGCTATCCCAGATCGTTCCCAAAAATGCTTCGCAGACAGGGCCAATCGACAAGACGCGACGCGTACACCGTAGATGAGTGTCCGAGACCAGTGTCGCAATCGCGTCTTCGCCCTAATTATTAGGTAGCACTAGTGATGCTGCGGCCCGGCCTGAAAGCCCTGAGCCGGCGAAGCCGAGCCCCAAAAAGCCTGGCCGGGCCGGGCCGTGTTTAGGGCTTGGTGCGGCTTGGAGCCGGCCCCAGAAGCCCTGAAGCCGTGAGAAACCAAGCAGTTCGGTCCTTGTGATTGGTTGCGACTATTCCTCAATACTAATGCATGTCTAGGCTGCCATCGACTACCACTACGGCGACTACTACAACCACAAAGCGACGCAATGGGCAACGGCACGTCACACTTTGCCCAACCGTGCATGCATGCCCACCACCGCATCGCTGGCAATGATGGCGAGGGCAAGAAATGACGAGCAAGGGGACGACAAGGTGCGCACCCACCATAGCACTACTGACGGTGACTGACGACGTCGACTGCAATGGTGGGGTGCAAGTACCCACCACCAAACACATCAAATGACAACAACAAGGCGACGATTGCGTGATGGTGCATGTTACAATTCTTTTCTTCTTCTTTCTCTTGTAAACCTTTCTCTCATCATTCCCTTTAGTTCTCCCTCTTCTCGTCGTTAACCGCGACTTTCTCTTGAGCCCATCAACGTTTCTTTCGGGTGATGACTCATACCTTTATCCCTCAGGCTTACTTCTTTCCTGAGTAGTATCTTGAACTGTCGTCTCGTCTTCTCACCTTTCCCCTTTCCAATGACTTCCTCGTGATGTCATTTCCTTTCCAAGGTAGATGACTCGACTCCACAGTTCCTTCTTTATCTTGCCTTATCTCTGCTCTCTCATTGGACGATTAGCTCCGCAGCTGCCTCTCTCACGACGGCGATGTTCCCCCTTGTTCCATCACATTCCATAGTGTTCCATTCTCCCACGACTAGAACACTTATATACCAGATCGCCTGTACTATAGTTCCTTACTCTGAATCTACGCACCTGGTGCTAGCCCTTCTCTGTCCTCGAGCGATTCTTGAGTCCTCTGAGTTCCTTGTCATTGTCCTCAGTCCTACCTAACGTCCATTGTCCTCGACCCTCGAATCTCTTAGTCCTAAGTCCCTCGTCTTCTGTCCATTAGTCTTCATCGTACTCATCCCTTGTCCTCGTGTAATTCTTGAGACTAGTGTACTCCCTCGTCTTTGTCCTTTATCCTCAGTCTTAGGTTCATACTAAGCTTGCTAGGAGAGACGCTGTGGTACCTCTTCGTGAGCGTCCGCCTCTCTTGGGTTTAGTCGAACACTCTCGTGAGTACACTTCGTGTTACCTACGTCCTCTCGGGTACACCTCGCGTTACAGTGCACAGATGGCGTGCCAACCAGGGATGATCGATAACGACCAAGGAAAAACGGCACGCTCACCACTACTCTGACGGCGACAGCGAGGGCAAGGGTGGGTGATGGTGCGCCCACCGCCACAATACCGATGACGGCAATGCATCAGCAAACCAACCATAGTCTGTACAGACATGTACAGACATGTGTAGTGTCACAGACATTATAGAAAGGTACTTACTATTGTAGAGGTTCACAGGCCTGTGTAGGACTGTGAACTCGGCAGGT
>JBBPUG010000696.1:0-17062 GCA_038094535.1 Tubosaeta aff. alveolata | reverse complement strand
GTGCTGCCCAACATTCATCTCGTGGTCATTGTTCACTGAATAGATTGTGGGCTTCTGTCTAGTGGTACGAACCACGTTCCTGTTCCTTCTTCGGACGGATTCTTGCTTCGTACTCGCTCCCGAGCATGCTCCATCGGCTGATGAACATTTTACGCCACCGGTACGCTGTCTCGTCCGTGTGTTGACCCTGCCATTCCTGTGCGGCAAAACGAGGATCCAGGAGACGCACAGGTCAGAACGAGGCGAATGGAACGATACGTTGTCGCCCGGTGGATGGCTCCATACACGTAACCGGGGCGCCCGGTCCGATTCAACGCCACAAAGTACGGGGCGATGCGAGCGGCCAAGGACAAGCGTATGTTGTTGCGTTGTGATCGGGGACGTTGTCGACAGCTTCTCTAGGCGCACGCGATCCACGTGGGCCGTAAGCGCCAGGAGGATCAAAGGCAGATCCTAGACGCGCACGCGAGCTCAGGAAATGGGTCCTGGGCGCCTGGCTTTGGCTTGGCGACGGCGGTCCCGATCTGACGGGGATCTGGGATGCTGTATACCTCCCAGAGGGTATCGGTGATGAAGGCGTCGGTTGGTGGTGGGCATCTGATGCGCGCAGGCCCGTGCCAATGCCAGACCCATCAGCGGCCAACATGCCAGATAGATGCACGAGAGCGACGCTTTGGCGGCACGCCAATACATGTCTCACCTCTTTCGCTAAACATATACTAAACACCCCCGTTGGTCCTTTCTGGGATAGGTGGCATGAAGACCCTGTTTTGGACCCTTTTTCCTTGGGATCCTTTTGGAGCGAAACCACTTCAAGGGCTCGGGTAGATTGTTCCAAATTCATCTCCAGGGGTCATTGAGTCACAACCTCGGGATTATCTTCGCCGAACGTATGCCTCCTTCGTGCTCGCTCCCGAGCATGCTCGTCTCCCGCATCGGCCGAAGAGCAATTTACGCCACGTCCGGGCCGGTACGTTGTCTTGTTCGTGTGTGGACCCTGCCGTGCCTGCAAGGATCCGGGAGACGCACGGGTCGGAACGAGATCCTACTTTCTCCAGGGCGAATGGAGCGATACGTTGTTCCTTCGAAAAGGGACCCGGGTCATCCGGGACGAATGGGTGGGTTGGAGCGCTACGTCGTGCCCGGACCCTGAGAGTCGAAATCGCCGGCACCGGCGCCCGGCCCATGCGATCCGAGAGTGCTTCTACCCTCATGTGGGGAAAAGGCAAGTTCTGTGGCGTCGAGGACGGTACCGCATGTGTGCCAAGTTGATCGGGGTCGGCGTCGATTATTGGCATCGCGAACGACGCACACGACCACTTGGCAAGACGAGTGTCCACGTGTAGGCGCCGTAAGCCCCCAGGACGATCAAGCGCGGATGCAGATCCTAGACGCCCACGTGAACCCAGGAAGTGAACAGTACCAGAATTGGACATACTGGGCGCTTCGGGGCATCATTTTCAGCCCGATGTGACAGGGGACCTGGGTATTTTCCTGACATGCTGTATGTTCCGTGGCGGGCATCTTGATGCGCGCAGGTTATAAAACAAAGATGAAGGGACCATACCAAAGTTAACTAGTACCAACCAATCAATCAGATGACCGGTCAACATGAATAGATTCACCAGAACACAATCCATGTCCCACATTCACATCCTCTAATCTAACCACGAAAAAGCAGACCGCAAATATACATATGAATAAACACGCCGTGGGTCAACAGCAAGACCCAGTCAAGCGCCGGGTCGCATCTTCCCGAGTCATCAAACCAAATCGGATCGTTTCCGAGGGGTCTTGTACACGCAGCGTCCCCGCCTCCGTCGCGTCCTCGTACGCCCACCGCGCGACGACGCGACGGGCGATATACTCAAACACCTCGTCGACACCCTCCCCCGTCTTGGCGGACGTGAAGAAGAGCTTGGGGCCCCTGTCGAGAGGCGCGTCACGCGTGTGCGACGACGACGTGGTCGGCGTATCCACCACGGCCGCGTCCTGGCTGCGCAGAAACAGGCTGGGCGTGATCGTCGGCGCGGACGACGCGCTCGACGAGGAGGAGGCCCGCCGGGTCGTCCGCACGGGCGACGACAGGCGCGATGCGAGAGAGGGCGACGACCGCGCGGAGGCGTAGCCGTCAAAGAGGGACGAGGACGGCGTGTGGTAGGCCGTCACGCCGGTGTGGGTGGACGTGCGCGTGCCGGGGTGGGTCCACCACGAGCGGTGTCTCGCGTGACTGCGGAGGTAGTGGTCGATGTCGATGGCGCGCGTCGAGAGTGGGAGAGCGGGGTCACCGTCGGCCGGTTCTTCCGGGACGATGGTGATGGGCACTGGTTCGAGGGGGGACGGCGGAGAGGAGGGAGGCACGAGCGCGTCTAGGACACGGCGCGCTTCGGCTTCGGGGACAGCGGCCGAGGCGCCCGGAGGGACCAGATCGGTCTTATTTCCGACGACGACGCAACAAAAGTCGGCGCGGTCTTCGTCGTAGAGGGGCGCCCGTGTGCAAAAGTCGTGCCACCATGTGGTGAGTGCGCTCAGGGTCTCGGGCTGGTTCACGTCGAACATGAGCAGTGCGGCGTCGGCGCCGCGAAAGAAGGCTGTGGATAAGCTGGAGAACCGTTCCTGTCCGGCGGTGTCCTGGATCGAATGAGATGGTGGAGGTCCGATGGAGAATGGATACGGACCCAGATCTGTAGAGTGACGACTTCGTCTGGCTTCGTTGGATGTGGTAATGTCTTTGCGATGAAATCAGCGCCGATGGTGGCCCTGTAGCCCGTCGAGAAGCGACCCGAAATATACTGCAGAGACATGAATTGGCATCAAGGGCGATTTCTAGGATGAATACCTGAGTACGAATGCTCGTTTTACCAACGCCTGAAGCGCCAATGACGACGAGTTTAACCGTTGGCATGTGCGTTGGTGTGTGCTGCGTAGAATGGCATAGGTACTGTCATGACGGACGTGCACGCCGTCGGAACGCTTGTTGGGAACAACACAAACACAACCAAATCCAGGATGGACGACAGCACACCACCACCACCAGACCACGATGGGTCGCCTCCACCACCACCGCCGACGACCGTGTCGGGCTCTCCCACTGATTTCCTCAAGGGTGTCGTCGGAAAGCGTGTCATCGTGCGTCTGACATCGGGTGTCGACTATCGCGGTGCGCGTGTGATGTGGCTTGATCAGCTGTCATTTCTGAGCTGATCCCTTGGCCAGGTATTTTGTCCTGCCTGGACGGTTATATGAACATCGCGCTGGAGCAAACTGAAGAGCACGTGAATGGGGTGATCACCAACAAATACGGCGATGCGTTCATCCGAGGAAACAACGGTGTGTATGGCCGGAGACACTGATGCCTTATCTCACGTGTTTTTACAGTACTGTACATATCTGCCGCAGAGCCAGTTTGATTTGTCGAACCGACACCGATGGTTGCGAGATGTCACACGCTGGGAGATCATGTGCTGTTGACCGGTTCTATTCTTCTGATGAGAACAGTGGTCGAGGCTTGTCCTTTCAATCTGTCTACACTGACTGAGCTGTTCTGGCACATGACAATTTCATCTTCATAGGAAGCTGTATCCCTAGACATTTGAAAATCTGCGTGAGCCTGATCATGTGCGGTCAGGGCAACAAATTCAAGGCGCGGGCGTTTTAGTCGGGTCCATCAAGAAAGAGGGTGGCCTTTTCACCAGGTACCGTTCAGATCCGTAGAACCATGTTGCAGGTATTTGAACCAAGCACATCGCAGCGCCACATATAATCCGGCATGGCATGGTCTCCAAGCGATGCTGGAGAATGTGCAACCGAGATTTGTCATGGTCCCACAAGCATCCGAGCTGGCTTGTCTTTGAGTGAGGGTATGCGTCAAGCAGAAAGACCCATTAGGCGACGTCTCGAGCTATGTAGATTTGCCATGCAAGGGCAAGTATCAACCTTTGGCCCTGCGTAGAGTGTTTTGAACCACCCGCATGGAGATCGCTGCTAATTGCACACCGAGTAGCTCTGCCATCCAGGCCTCGGACGGTCTGTCTATTCGAGGATCGGTTCATTTGAACACGATTCATTCACAGGCGAGAAGGGATACGAAACCAAACTCGATCAACCCATTGTCACATGAATTCTGGGAGCAAGACCAAGGGACCACGTGGAAAAAAGCGATTGCGTTCACCAAGAAGATAGACGGGTGGGGCATATCGAACGTCGAGGGAATGCAATGCCAGTCGAAAAAGAGTAGATTGGACAAGCGTGCGTGCTTCTGCGGAACCCGCGTCTAGGCGTGGCATGGAGAAAGCATCCGCCAATTGGCCATCTCGTATTCCTCGTAGATGACCTTGCAGAGTCGAGCTTGGGCTGCGAACAGCGCCAGGGCGTGTATCACGCTCGGAATACGATCGGAGGGAATGTCGCGTCGCGGTTGTTGGAGAGGGTGCTGTCCTTTTTTTTTCTGGTCTACACACACCGATAAGAGACATCAACTCGTAGATTCGGCCCCATAGAATGAGGCAGTCGGCGAGCGTGTGAATGAACTCTGGAGGGCGATCGGACCGTGGTATAACGTCCTCAGTTGGAGGTCCGTAGTAACTGTACCCGAGAATTCGGGGAGCGGCATTTACATAAAGTCTATTGTTTGTTACTTTTCGGCAAGGAGGCGAAAAGGTGCGGAAAGGTGCAGAAAAGGTTGGAGAGTGTAAAAATACTGACGCTCCATGGCACAAACACACGACGGACGCATTCCATTCACATTGCCTTTCAAATCTGACCGTACAAGAGCTCGAACACCTCCTGTCCTCTGCTATGATATTGTACACATGTCAGTCTTTGTGAGGCATGGATGTATACAGATACGACAAAAAATATCTGACGACACACGGGACCCATTCAATCCAACAGACGGTTCTCCACTTCGGGGCTGAGACATATCATCAAGAAAACAAAGGCGAAAATTGACATCGAAGACGAACTTGAATATACCATTAGAGACTCGTTTAACGGTCCAGATCATCGGCTGGGTTTGGGGTCCCAGAGACGACAGCGCCCTAATTGATTATTCAAATTGATCACGGTCAATTGTTAATTCTGCATGTGCTCCACCGTTCAAATGTACTCACCCTAGTATAAATGTATGCGCTCATGCAGTAGGCATGGGCCATGACATTCCCGATTGTAATTCGGTTGTTACCGAGGTTCGTCATAATCCACTACTGGGATGGTGGGCAATCCCTTGATAAAGGGATTACTCACCATCCCTGTGCTGGCATGAACGAAATTTACGTTGTCGGTAGTGTTATTATCCACAATGCTAGCAAGAGCCACATTCCTGAGCCCGTCGGGGAGGTTAACTATACATTAGGAATGCTTGACGTTCTTGATATAGTACGTACCATGAGCGATGAGAGCCAATGTGAGCTGGGGTGCATTCAAGCGACCAACAAGGCTGCTATTTATACGGTTTTAAAATCTTTTTCAGTTGATGCGGATACACGAAGTGGAGGGGAAGATGGGGCGACCAGTACTTATGAAATTAGCTTGTATTGTCACCTCAGATCTAGTATCTTACTATAGTGTGTCGCATCGCGACCTTGTGGAGAGAGTGCTCGCTGCTATAAACTACCGATGATGCAATCCGACGTCTTTGGACTTTACCGAACCTGGGGTCGAATTAAAAACAGACCCAGGCCTTAGACTGATTCCTTATTCGTCACGACAAGAGATTGGCGGCACACCTGTTTGTACACATCGAGGTCCAGACTGCCACTGCAAGAGACACCGGTGCTTGCCTGGACTCTTGTTTTCACATTCAGTGACGGGATCTGTTCCACCATCCACATCCCCTGAAATGGATTAAGTTCTGCCAAAGTTCTGCCAACTCTGCAGGTTAGCGCCAACTGTGCGAGCTAAGGGGCCTCATTTGTAATTCTGAATTGGTGCTCCTCTGAACCACTTCATCTGCGCCGTCACAGCAGCCGAAGTGACTTGGTCACAAATTACGACTCACTGACCAAGCATGAGAAGCGCGTATCACACGTTGCAGTTGTGCTGCATTCATGACGCCCTAGCATGTTTGAAATACCATGTTTGGAAGTCAATGCTGGAATACATGTATGGCGGTGAAAAGATCCCACATGCGCCATTGCGCGGACCCTATCGCAAAATATTAGTATAAATTCCAAAGGCTTTAAAAACAACTTCCTAAACTTGCCTTATCTACACTAAGATCGGATTTATTGAATAATTTCCAATTGCTAAGACCCGAAACGTACTGGGAGGAATGTGCTTCCAAGGGCCACAATAACCCAGACAAGACAGGAGGTGGGGACCATTCAGTTCCAAATGAACGAAGGATCCTATTTTAGATGTGCTCGATCTGTATATGTGTCATGCAGCCTAACGCCAGCGCTTGTGCGGAAGCTAGTTAAATGGGTAGGGTCTAGGAGCCACAAAGTCAACAATCACAAGTCCGACGATGGGCGTGGTATTACATGAAAGGCGCACATCAAACGCTTGTGGGAAAATAAAAGATCAGTTAGCGCCAATGTGTGAAACCACCTGGATTTAGAGGTTTGTATGACTTCTTTGGTGGGTCTTTCCAGAGTGGACCTGAAGGTCGTGTTTGAAGTTTCCTTTTTTTGGTTCACTCGTATGTGTATATTCGCTCCCTTTCCTCCATGGTGGAATGAAAAGGGACTGGAGGTTGGATTTCATTATTTCATACTGTACTATTCACTTACATAGTACCTCTACTCACACCCTCAGTTCTGCCCCTCACCGCATGCTGACAGATCATATGAGAGTTGGCACCAACTTGTACTAGTAGAGCGGAGTAATGTCAATGCTATGGAACATATCGCTGATCTGAGCTGTGATGATATAATTATTTAAAATGCATATACAAACCCTGCCAGATGTGCACTCACCTGGACACAGAAGTTATTGTCGTCCTTCAACAACGATGCGACAACCTCCAATTCCATTCACATTGTGGAACTTGGAAAAGCACGGTTTCTATATCGAGCACAGCGCTTCTGATACATGCAATTCGTTGATAACATGTCCGCCTTGTTATGGTCCATTCGGGCGGCAGAAATATCTTCCGAAGGCCAACAGATGTTCGGAGTTATCTGGCAATTACAAATAAGTTTGTTACTTCTATGAACGCGAGTCCACCTCACGGAACGTGTTACCTGACGCTCGGCGTCAGAAAGAATCATGATAACGGTGCATGCCAATTTGGGAACAGAAACAACGCGTTGGAACAGGGTTGGCGCTAATCCGTGAGACCTCCTTTAATAATTTCGGGGTCATTTTGTCTTCGAGATGCCTCGTGCCATCAAAGCAGTTGTCCAAAGGACCGCAGCTATGCCTCATTACCGCCTGGAACTCTCTAGAAATCAGGTTAGTACCGGGCGAACGATCTCTTCGATGAACAGTTCGCATCTCGTCCAGACAAGGACGAAACATCCCGAACTGGCTTGTCCTTGAGTGAGGGAACCTAGATGTGCGATCTTTGATGTGAACGTTCGTCAAGCTAAAACCAGCTGGCTCAGACCCATTAAGTGACGACTCGAGCTATGAGTCTGGTGGATTTGCCGCGCACGGGCAAGTATCGTCTGACTTTAGGGACCCTTGACCCTGTGGGGAGAACCACCCGCACGGAAATTACAATTCCAGTGGCTCTGCCATGCAGGACATTGGTCATTGTTTACGAGGACCGGTTCACTTGAATATGTCCACGGGCGAGAAGGGATACAAAACAAAATTCGACCAACCAGTTGTCACATATATTCCGGAAATGGAACGGAACGGTTGTTTTTCACCAAGAAGATAGTCGGGTGGAGAATATCAGGGGTCGGCAAAGTACAACGATAGTTGAAAAGGAGTGGATTGGACAAAGGTACGTGGCTCTGCCAAGGCCAAGAGAACTCGCGCCATAGGCGTAGCATCGAGAAGGCATCCGCCATAAACGACCTTGCAGAGTCGATCTTTTGGTTCGAACAGCACCATGGCGCATATTATGCACAGAATATAATCGAAGGGAATTTGTGTCGCAGCTGTCGCAGAGGGTACTTTCCTTTTTTTTGTTTTCTAGTCTACACAGATCCGAGAGGATGTATGAGAGACACGAACGTTGGTACGACTCACGGATTCGGCCTCGTAGAATGAGACAGTCGATGAGCATGTGAATGGATTCTGGGAGACGATCAGGGTAGACCAGTCTAACATCGCTAGTCCATAACAAGTGTACCCGGGGATTCAAAGAGAGACATCTATGGGGGGGTTGTATTTGGAAACACCTCTGCACTGGTATTGCCACTCACTTTGACATCTGACATATGCTCTGCTTCGTTAACGGAAAATCACCCGCTGTTGGATGTGGAGACGATCCTGCTCTCGATGGGCCTCTATGAGATGGGGACGAAGCAGAAAATGCCCCCGTGGTTGCCATGAACAGCGACAGAAGCGTCATCGGGATGTGGGTGACGGACAGAACAAACGACTGGAACGCGCGTCGGGTGTAAATCAATAATGACCGGGCTCGATGATTGAGACGCCTAAGAATCATTCAAGTTCATTGCGCGCCATTCCGAGCCTGACCGACTTGGCCGTCTGCTCGTGAAATTCACCTCAAGTGCGGAATCAACTTGTCGACGACTGAGGTGAACGTTTGGATCCAAGACAAACGTGCCAGTCGGAGATTTGAAGGGTGTCACTGCCACCGGATCTGATTCAATCCATTGGCGAAGGGCGTGGTGTCACACGCTTGGAGATCATGCATCATGTGCCGTTGACCGGTTCTATTCTGCCGATGAAAACAGTGGTCGAGACTTGTCCTTTCAATCTGTCTACACTGACTGTCGCCCGGTGTTCTGGCGCACGGCAATTTCATCTTCATAGGAAGCTGTATCCAGAGACATTTGAAAATCCGTGTGGACCTACTCATGTGCGATCAGAGCGATAGATTCACGGCGCGGTCGTCTTGCTTTTGCGCCAGGTACTGTTCAGATCCGTTGGACCATGTCGCAGGTACTTGAACCAAGAACATCGCAGCGTCATATACAATCCGACATGGCATGATCTCCAAACGATGCAAGAGAATCTGCAACCGAAATTTGTCATGGCCCCACAAGCATCCGAGCTGGCTTGTCTTTGAGGCAGTCTTGTTTTATATTCGTCATACGGCTATACTTTCACAGTGAGGATATGCAATCTTCAGTGTCAAGCGGAAAGACCCATTAGGCGACGTCTCGAGCTATGTGGATTTGCCATGCAAGGGCAAGTATCGACCTTCGGCCCTGCGTAGAGTGCTTTGAGTCATCTGCACAGAGATCACTGTCGATTGCAAACCGAGTGGCTCTGCCATCCAGGACATCAACGTCTCTCGGACGGTCTTTGTTTTCGAATACTGTTCGTTCACAGACGAAACAAAATGCGAACAACCCGTTGTCACTTGAATTCCAGAAACCCCATGGAGCAAAACGGCAGCTTTCACCAAGAAGATAGAACGATCGTCAAAAAGAAGTGGATTGGACAAAGGTGTATTAAATGACCTCGCAGAGTCGAGCTTGTGCCTCGAACGGCGGCAGGGCATGTATCACGCTCGGAATATGATGGGAGGGAACTGGCCTACACAGATCAGAAAGAAGGTATGAGAGATACGAAAGCTTGTACAACTCGTGGATTCAACCTGTAGAATGAGGCAGTCGGTAAGCATGTGAATGAACCCTGGGAGATGATCGGGGGAGACCAGTCTAATGTCGCCATTGGTGGTCCGTAGCAAGTGTACCCGAGGAATCAGAGAGCGGCGGCACTTATTATGGGGGGGACTGTCTGAAAACACCTCAGCCTCATGCACCGGTATCACCGCTCACTTTGACATCTGACCAGGCATCCTCCGCTTCGTCGTTGTCGAGCAAACACGCCAGCGTGTCCTCTTTTCTGCCGTAGAACACGGGAGCGAGCGCACAAGGCAGCCCGCGGAACAACCTGCTGTTGAATGTGGTGACGATCCCGCTCTCGATGAGCCTCTATGAAGTGGGAACAAAGAAAAAGATACCCATATCAGTCATGAACAGCAACGGAAGCGTTGGTTTCTCTCCAAGTTCCCGGGTGCTTTTCGTCCTTGTCTACCTGCTCCTTTTGTACGTACACCCCAGGGTATTTACTCTGAAAAGCCCATTTAAAAGTAGTGGAAAAGGTAAGAAAGACAGAGAGATCCACGTTTCAGAGTGCATTCAACATTGTTACCTTTTCAGCTCGGAGCTCAGAAAGAACTAGTGGTAGTGCGAAAAGCGAGCAAAAGGTGCGGAGAGAAACCCGTTGTACAAACACACGGCAGACACATTTCGTTCACACTGCCTATCAAGTCTGACCCTACAAGAGCTCGAACACCTCGTCGTTTGCTATGATATCGTACATACACGAAACCCTTTTTTCTGTTTTTCTGCTTTTTGGGAGAAAGAAGTGCACAACAAGACAAGAATTCAGACTTGACGAAAAGCCTGTGTTTCAGTGAAAGTGGCAGGCATCGCAACCACGTTCTGTCAAACGCGCTGGAACGTCCACTGGTGTTCTGTCGGCTTCGTTGGCCGGGTGAATGGCCCGAGGACAACCTGTCGGCATCGTCAGGCGTGGGTGTATACAGATATGGCAGAAAACGTCTGACCACTACACGGGGCCCATCTGCGGGGAGGTCCAACACAAAGCCGTCCGAATCGAGGCTGGAACACATCGTCAATAAAAGAGCGAAAATCAACGTAGAAGACGAACTTGTAGATGCCGTCAGAGACTCTTTTAACAGTCCAGACAGTTGGGTTTCGGGTACCAGAGACAGAAGCGCCCTATATGGCCACACAGTTAACTCTGCATACATGACGCCGCCCAAGTGGACGTACCAAAGTGTACACGAATGCGCTCATGTAGAAGCCACGGGTCGCGGCATTCTCAAGGGTGATCTGGTTGTTGCCGAGGTTCTTCACAATCCACTACCGAGCCGGTGAGCGATCCCTTGACCCTGAACGAAACTGTTTACATACCCGCACGGGGTCGCCGGTATGGCTAGTCTGAAGGCTAGTAAGTGCCGCATTCTTATATCCCCCAGGGAGGTCAATCAAGTATCCGGGATACGCAACGTTCTTGACGTAGTATGTGCCGTTAGGGATGAGGTCAGTCATTGTGAACTCTGGTGCATTCAAGCGACCAACAGGGCTGCTATTTATACGGTTTTAGAATCCTGTCGTTCAGTTAATGCGGATACCTGAAGTGCGGCGGAGATGGGGTGACCAGTACTTACGACATCAGCTTGTCTCACCTCGAATCTCGCGTCCTCCTGTAGTCGGCGTCGTATCGCCACTGCCAGACTTGGAATGTCAGCGTTGGACTATTTCTGTTCGAACTCCACTCGGAAGATGGGGTGACTAGTACTTACGAAATCAGCCTGTCTCGTGGAGGGAGTCTTCGCAGCTATAAAACTACCGGTGATGCCATGAGGGTCTTTGAACATTTCTGATTCCGGAATCGGATTCGAAACAGACCCCAGACCTGAAACTGATTCCTTAGTTGGTCAAAAAAGGAGATCAGCGACACACCTGTTTGTGCCACATCGAGGATTGTACTTGTGAGTGGCGTATGTTATAACATCGGCCCTCAGTTCGCTAGTTACCGGGTCGAATGATGCACTATCCGATCATACGGGTCACCTTAAGTGCCCTCAACGTGTTTCACTAGTGGGTTTGGTGTGCCGAGCCGCAAAAGTCACGGGATGCTGGTTCTTACCTAGGATAAAGCTTCAAGTTCCCTCGAACTCTTCTTTCCACATTCATTGATAGTACCTGTGCCACCATTAACATTCCCTGAATTGGAATAAGTTCTGCGAAGTTCCACCAATTCTGCAAGTTGGCGCCAAATGTGCGAGCTACGGGACCCCCTCCTCGAAGTTGCAGGTGTCATGGCTCAAGTCATCCTCGAATGGGACTCCACATCATAGGGCACGGTTAAAAAAAACTCCTGAATTGGTGCTCCTCGGAACCACTTCATCTGCGCCGTGATGTGCTATGTGTCAGAGCAGGCGAAGCAACTTGGTCCCGACTCACTGACCAAGCATGAGAAGCATGCATCACATGTTGCCTTTGTTCCGCATTCACGGCACTCTGGAATTTCATGTCGGAAGGACAATGCTGGAATACGTGTATGGCAGTGCAAAGATCTCACATAGGCCATTGCGCAATACTCGGACCCATTCAAGCACGGTCACGGACGGTCCCTATCAAAATATTGATATGAATTCTAGGGGATTGATACCACCTGATCTGTGTGCAGCAGGCTGGTCAGTAGGTTGTAGGCGAGAGAATTAGACAAATACCTTATTCATGTTAAGATCAGACTCGTAATCCCGATGGCTAAGACTCCCAGAAACAGGTTGCTTCCAACAGCCACTATAACCCAGACAAGACAAGAAGAGGAGACCATTCGGTTCCAAATGAACGAAGGATCCCATTTTAGATGCGCTTGATTTGCTGATGTGTCACTGTTGTGCGCCGGAAGCTAGTCGAATCAGTTAGTCCAATCCGTTCAACCGCTTTAAGTGTGTACATGCAAGGTGTACCATAGAAGGGGAGCACTTCCAGAAAGTAGGGCTTCTAGGTGCCATAAGGTCAACACACGCGTCCCCGGGCCACGGAGTGTCACGTACGTGATAAAAGGCGCACATCAGTTAGCGCCAATCTGTGAAACCCTGGAGTTAGAGGTCTGTATGACTTCTGTGGTGCCTCGTTATACGGATTCTATTGCTTGGAACGGAAAAGGGAGCTCAGCTGTCACGCAAGGAACTTCCTTCCGGGACTTTCCAGGATGTATGCTGCCAACTGCTACTGACTAGATCAGTAGATTCCTTTTTCGGTTCACTCACACGCCTATGTCCCTTTCCTCCAGATGAGTGAAAAGAAGATTTCATTATTCCATGCTGTACTATTCACTCACATACTGTACCAAAAGCCATTCCCTCCTCACCGCACGCTGGCAGATCATATAAGAGTTAGCACCGACTCGTAGAGCGGGGTAAAGTCGATGCTAAGGAACACATTACTGATCTGAGTCGATAGCGATGATAATTTCGTATGTATATTATTTCGTATCAGCTGGATGCAGAAGTTGTTGCCATCATTCTATAACGGTGCGACAGCTTCCAATCCCTTTCACATTGCGGAACTTGAAAATGCACGTTGAGTACAGCTTCTGATATATACATTTCGTTGATGACATGTTTGCTTTATCATGATTCATTCTGGCAGCAGGAATATCTTCCGAAGGCCAGAACATGCTCTGAGTTATCTGGCAATTGCAAACAAGTTTGTTGCTTCTATGGACGCGAGTCCAGAACGTGTTACATGGCGCTCGGTGTCAGAAAGAATCATGAAAACGGTGCACTCCACTTTGGTAACAGAAATTTCGCGTTGGAACAGGGTTGACGCTACTCTGTGAGACCTCCTTGAATAATTTCGGGCTCATTTTATTTTTGCGATGCCTCGTGGCATCAAAGCAGTTGACCTAAGGACCGCAGCTACGCCACCTCAACGCCGCCTGGAACTCTCTAGAAATCAGATTAGTGCCAAGCGAATGATCTCTCTAATGAACGGCTCGCATTGGGGAAACCCGTCCGAACAAGGACGAAACATTCCGAGCTGGCTTGTCTTTGAGCAAGGAACCCAGATGTGCAATCTTCGTTTGTCAAGCCAAAACGAACTTGCTTAGACCGAATAAACGACCTCTCGAGCTATGAGTCTGGTGGATTTGCCGCGCACGGGCAAGTATTGTCTGCATTTGGGGACCTTTAGCTCTGCGTAGACAACCACCCGCACGGAAATCACTGTCAATTGCAAATCGAGTGGCTCTGCTATACAGGACATTGACGTCCCTTGAATCACGAGGATCGATTCACTTGAATACTATTCGCTCACGGGCAAGAAGGGATACGAAACAAAATTCGATCAGCTGTTGTCACATGAATTCCGGAAACCACATGTTGTGGGATGGAACAACACGATTGCCTTTCGCCAAGCAGATAGATGTATGGAGCATGTCAAGAGTCGGGGGAATAAAACGATAGTAAGGTAGTGGATTGGGCAAGGCGGGGCCAAGAGAACCCGCGTCATGGCCGTAACATTGAGAAGGGATCTGCCAGAGTGGCCGTCTCGTATTCCCCATGAGTGAGCTCGCAGAGTCGAGCTTGTGGTTCGAACAACGCTATGGCACATATCACGCTCGGAATATGATCGGAGGGAATGTCGTGTCGCGACAATGCCTCATGCCAGAGTAGCCATCTCGTATTCCTCGTAGATGACCTGGAGTCGATCTTGTGCTTCGAACAGCGCCAGTGGTCCAGGCATATCGGAGAGGATGAACGTTGGTACCACTCGTGGATTCGGCCGCGTAGAATGAGGCAGTCAACAAACGTGTGAATGAACTCTGGGAGACGATCGGGGGAGACCAGTCTAGCGTCGCTAGTCCAAAGCAAGTGTACCCAGGGATTCAAAGATATTTACGGGGAGGATTGTGTTTGAAAACATTTTAGCGTACACTGTGTCATCGCTCAAGGGCCACTCACGGCCAGGGGCCTTCCGCCTCGTCGTTTTCGAACGAACACGTTAGCCCTCTTTTCTGTCGTAGAACACGGGCGCGAGGGCACCAGGCAGCCTGCTCTTGGACGTGGGGACGTGCTTGTCATGAACAGCGACAGAAGCATCGTCGGGACGGCTGGTGTGACGGTCAAGACAAACGACTTGGATCGCGCGTCGTAGCGCTAAATCACGTGAAAGGCAAATAGCGGGTGTCACTGCCACCGGATCTGATTCCATTCACCATGTCTCCCAGTCCTGTTGTTGCCCCCATAACGAGCTCGAGCGATGTATTCAGACCAGATTTATTCAAAGGAAAGGTCTTGTTCTGCACCGGCGGTGGGTCTGGCATATGCAAGGCGATGACAGAGGCCATCGTACGTCCACTTCGGCTTCTACGCTTGCACTGGCTCACGACACCCGTTCAAGATGAAGCACGGAGCCAGCGCAGTCATCGTAGGGCGAAAGTGAGCTTCGGTCGTGTTCGCCGGTCCCAAGGACACACCACTGACCCGTCTCAGCCTCCAGCGACTTACTGAGAGTGCCGACGAGCTCTCGCGGACGTCTGGCCAGACATGTATACCCGCGCAGGCGGACGTGAGGCGTCCACAACAACTCAAGGACGCCGTCGCGAAAACGATGGCGGCGTTTGGGCGCATCGACTTTGTCATCTGCGGTAGGCACGCTTCCTTGTTCTCCTCGAAGGCACCAGTCATCCGTCGGAACAGGCGCAGCCGGCAATTTCCTCGCGACTGTCGATGGCATGTCAGAGAATGCGTTCAAGACCGTCATGGAGATCGATACCGTGCGTCGTTCTTTGCATCCACACCGCCTTTCGTGACCGGCCTCGCAGATGGGTACGTTCAACACCGTCAAGGCGACGTTACCCCACGTCCGCGCCGCGCACGGCGCGTACATCCACGTGAGCGCAACACTACATTACAATGGTGAGCTCTACGCGACCTCTGGCGCGCTCGTTGTCGCTGACTCCTACGCCAGCGACGCCGTACCAGGTGCACGTCTCGGCCGCGAAAGCAGGCATAGACGCACTCTCTGCGGTCCTCGCCATCGAAGAAGGCCCGTGGGGCGTCCGTTCCAACGTCATCGCGCCCGGCATGATCGGAAACACAGAAGGCATCTCCCGGCTGTCTAACCAATCCGACGACACCGCTATGCGTTACCCACTCGGGCGCATTGGGCACCTGAGCGACGTCGCGAACGCCGCCGTGTTTCTGTTCAGCGACGCTGCGGCATATATCACTGGGCAGGTGTTGCCCGTCGAGGGAGGGACGGAGCATCTGCGGACGAGCCAATTACCGTATCCACAATCAGTACTAGATCCCAAGAGCGTTGAGCGTATGATTAAACCACGGCTGTAATGTGTCGATTATATATAACCTTTTCCATGCTTGGGAAATCACCAGGAACATCCTCCGCTGCCTTTCAAAGCCGGTTTGAACTTGGACAAGAGGTTTTAAAACGATCCATTTTTAGCTAGTCTAGGGCATCCACAACACCAGGGTATACAGGTCTTACGATGCGCTGAATATTATCAGGAACGTATAATCTAGAGTGCGATGCCGAGATTGACACCGAGGCTGGCGCAGACGGACACCACAATAGTGACTGCGGCCTTGACGAGCGCGATAGCGGCCACGAACAGGATCGCCTTCACATCCGCAATGAGATCCAGTTCTGCCACAAGTGCCAGCACAGCGTTCCTACGGACAGCGTCAGCGTGCAAAGGTGAGGCAGAGGAGAGCACGTACAGCAATGCGACGAGGACAGACACGAGGGCGTGAATGTCGAGGACGAGCTTCGCCACGACGGTCAGGACGAGGCCCAAGAACAGGGTGATCTCCTACAGACACGTTCGTCATCGCTCGGACGGCCGTCATGTCTCACTCACCGCAAGGAGCTCCAGGACGGCCGCGGCGACCACCTCAACGTGGAGGTCCACGTTCGCCGTAACTGCCGCCTTTATGTCGGTAGTGACGGCGATAATGATGCCAGTGGCTTCCGTGATAATGGGGGTCACGTCGTCGACGTTGGGCGTGCCACCGGCAGTGGCGATCTGGTCTGGATATACCGCATCAGTAGACGGTCCGTAAAAAGAGGAACGTGCGTACTCAGTTTATCGTGGCACCCTGTCAGGCCGCTCGAGGCTTGTGTGATAGTACCAGCAGGGTCAGAAACGCCCTGGGAGGCGGCCTGGGATGTGGGCAGCGCCGCGACGAGGCCGAGGGCGGCAACGAAAGCAAAGATAAAGGAGAGGACACGCATTGTGAGCGAAGTGTAAAAAGAGTGACTAGGATCGGGGCGGGGTGTGTGGATGCACGCGAAAGCTGGGAAGCTGACACTCCCTGACGCACCCAGCTTTTATATGTCTTTTGCCCACGGCGATCTGACGTTGCCGATGACGGCGTGTCGACAGGTCTGGCGTACGCGGGAAA
>JBBPUG010000695.1:0-17076 GCA_038094535.1 Tubosaeta aff. alveolata | reverse complement strand
GCGTTGCGATCCACCGGCTTGTTCTGTAGCGCAGTACACAGTCGCAACTGGAACTAGTATCGAAAGACAGATAAGCTGCCGCCGCATAAGGAGCAGTAACTTCACCTTCACTCCGCAATCATAGTGCTCGTGGATCACAGACGGGAAAAGGATTCGTTCTCCGGATTCATTTGCGTTCTTGAGTTTCTCGGACAACACTGAAATGATATCTGATGCCTGCATGGCTGTACTGAGTGATAACGTAGGATGATTGTGGCGTCGAACTTTGGCTTTCTACTTAATACTACAACATTGATGGCACACGATTGGCAGACATATGCCGACTCAGATCGCGTTCAAGAGTGAATGGAGTACTGTTGTGGCGGTGTTGATTATAGGCTTGCCAGTGACATTGATCATCTCTGCCAAATGTCTAAGAAAAAACCAACCAAACTGCCAGCTGCGCGCGACCTCGTTCCAGTGGGCCCAAGAGATGTGCAGATCAGTCACCGTGGACAGCGCGATCAGAATGGCCTCAAGCCAACTACCTCTCGTGCTCTGGTCTTGCGCAACGGCAAGTACGGCGCTCGCGGGACAGGCGAAGTCATGCTTGTCGGGAAAATAACAGGTAGAGAGAAACTAGATCTCTTGGCGGGTATGTCTTCCTTCTTGGTTGTCTTTATCTTATCGACCCACCCTCTAGAGGATCTTGTGTCTCAAAAATTGCGCACCGCTGTCAGGGCACCACTCAAGCTGGATAAGTGTATCAAAATCGCCGATTCTCAATACAATGGTATGTTCAGACATGTGATATCCGCCATTATTAAGATCCTCATCTTTCCAAGCTTACCTCGATGACATCGCTGATCTCAAGGATCCTGACTCGTTCCATCACAAGATCGTAGTTGAGTTGGCCGCAAGAGCCCTTTTAGGCTCAGTTGACAGTAAGAATCACGTTCGCAGTGCTTCGCACGTCACTTCAGTTGTATCCACAAAGTATGATCAATTATCCGCTTTACTCTTGTATCTCCTGACTTCCTCAGAATACACAATGCCTACATGGTAGCTTCTGGGTGGAGACTCGTTATTGACCTCCTTCGTGACTTGAAAAAGTCAGGTCTGGATGATGCGACGGCCCGTACTCAACTTCAAAGCGACGACAACTTACGCTCACGATACTTGGCCTTGTGCGACATAGTTGGCGTTCTAGTTGACCTTGGACAGGCCCATTTCTCTCTTGTTGCCATGACCACACGTACGCCATCTCAGTCCCTTTGTCGTTGTTGGTGTTTTATTATCTACTTAGCTCACTACTCCCGGTACTTTAAAGAAGTCGAGAATGCGCAGCATGGAGAACCCTCCATAGGTTTTGACTGGGATGGCCTCAAGGACGTTTGCAGGTCCTTCATGGACTCCATCATCATCGAGCTATGCTTTCCTAGAGCACCCTATCCGAGGCGAATCCTGTACCACATCCTGCATGACGCCGTCGATGAATCTCCCAAAGAGGCAAAGAGGTTCCCTCAAGCGATGTGGGACGCTGTAGGCAACCTTTCCGTAAGTCCCCAGCACGCCTTTGGAGTATCGTACACAGAGTGGAAAACAGGTCTCGTTGGAACTTCAAGAACTCTTGGACGGCCCTCTTTTGGGCCTTCAAGGCGAGAAACTCAGATTGCTTCCGCGCCAGATGCCAGAGCAATATGAGAGGTGGCTCGATGCCCAGATTTACTCAAAGAAAGCGTCAGAGTCATGTGCCAACTTTGAGGACATCATCAATCCTTTAAAAAAAACCAAGGATCCCACTGTACTTGATGATATGTGGAGGTTAATTAATCTCGTACGCTTTGGGACTTCTTCATACTTCCACTTCTAATCCTTCAACAGAACTACAAAGTGGTCTCTGGGTTGTCTGTCGACTCCGTTTGGCAATTGGATGAAGCACTTCGCCGCACTCCTCAATGGAGTTCCTTCTATATGTCTAGTCTTCGTACTTACGAAACTGACTCCGACGCAGAGCAATCCTCAATGCCTGTTTTGAGGGCCATTGGCCACAAAAAAGCTGGCGGGAAGAGGAAACAGAAGAAATTCCTTGAAATCACAGACGGCCGTGCTGATGATCACAGTGATGGTTCCATGCCTGAACTCCAGTCTGTATCGGACAGCTCCGGTGACGAAGATGAAGATGGAGTTGCCTCAGAGAGTGACGAGGAAGAGGAAAGCGACGACAACGAGGATGGCTATGGTTCAGAAGAAGACGAGGTTCACCGGACGATGTTGAGAGAGGCGATGGACACCGCAATGGCGATACCTGAATTCTTTGATCCCAAGACAACCGTTCCAGAGTTCGATGCACTGGCAGAGGAAAGGAAGGAAAATCCATTCCTTAAGCTCCTTGGTTCGTTGAGAGGTATGACGTCCACGTGGCTCTGGATGACATTCAATGACATCTTCGTAGGACGCCTGTTCTCTTCCGATCCGAAGCTTAGCTCGACTACACGTACCGAGCCGCGAAAGGGCTTTTTCGGAAAGAAAGATCAGGCTACTAAGGCTTCGGCTAAGCAGGCCACTGCTCCACCCACGCCTGCCAAGGCTTCCGGCGCCTCTGGTGGTAAAACACCAAGTAAGGGACGCCCATCTTGTACGTATAGATGTGAAGTGAGCCATTCTTATCCGTTTGTAGCTTCTGCCGTGGAAGAACGAAAAGACTATCGTGCAACTGTCGAGGACGCAGAAGATGACGATGATGTTCCGACCACGACAGGCAAAAAGAAAAAGAAGAAACCGAAGAAGAAGAAGAAGAAGAGTACAACCAACGAACTACCCATAGTTCACGAGGACTCTGTACCCGTTGTCTCGACCTTGCCGAAAAAACCTCCCGCAGCTACTCTTACGGAAACCCCTGTCCAGCCACCATCAAGTGAGCTTCCTGCAACCAATGTGCTGCCTAATCCGCTTGCACGCGTGTCGACGTCCTCGCTGCCTATTCAGCCCACTGTCGCGCAGTCTGGTCGTTCTTATTTGCAAGATTTGAATGCACCAAAAGAGAAGGTGAAATCTCGTCCCGACCACGCGTCTCTTTTCTCGGAGAAGAGGGGTTTCCTCTCCAAGCTTGGCTCGAAAGACAAGGCCGAGAGAGAGAAAGAGGATAAGGACGAGACTGCGAAGAAGGCTTCGTGGTTTTCCAGGCTAGGGAAAAAGTCACTTAAACACATGGGACAAATATTGCACATAAATGCGGATGAGAAAGCCGGGTCGTTAAAGTGGGAAAATTTCTTGAAGGTGATTCCTCCTTCGTGCTGTTCATGCCAGTTAGTGAATGTCATTAAGGTGATGCGAGATATGGGGTTTAAGTACGATCCTAGTACTGCAGGTTCGTCGGTTCGATTCGACCCACCAGACCCGAGGGATAGGGTAAGATCTTTCGGTTCCCGGGGTATTGAGCTGACGAGAAGCGCACGCAGTCTATTACGCTCCACAAGCGTATGCTCTCTTTTATTTTGGTAATTCCACGGCTTACATTTTCCAAAACTCGCAGCACACCCTGACACAACAATATATCCGTACAAGCTTCGAGAGTACCGAAATAAGCTGAAGACTACCTACGGTTGGTCGGAAGAAGATTTCATGAGACGGGTCACTTCAGTGGACGGGGAACGCTAGCTAGTTCCGGGTGGTGTTAAGCACGATTCAAAAGGGCTAAATAAGTACAGGCAGGATAGTATATACTAAGTTACACGATTCTCCGTCTATATACGTGATAATGAAACTCGGACGGTGGAGGGAATATACAGCTTCAAAACAAATCAACGACTTGGTGCGAAACCAGTGGTGGGGTAAAGTCAAGCCATGGGATGGGTGCGCTTCTTCGATCGTCTAGGGCGACGCAAATACCGCTATACAAAATACCCATGAATAAGAGACCATCGGAACTGAATCACGGTGCTCACGTTCACCACCTTCAATGATGGTCATTAAGCGTCTCTCCCACTCATCTGCACAAGTCTGGGAAACAGATTGGTCACGCTGTCTTAACGAGGCTCCACCATCCCGGAGAGAAAACCACAGAAATCGGATCAAGCCTTCGCAGATGACGACGATCTGGGCTGTATCGCTGGTTCGTCGCTCAGTCACGGTAGCAACAATCTCATCATTGATTCCGTCGATTGCGGCCAAGTGAGCAAGTAACCTTGAGCACGTCATAATCTCACCGCCATGCATCTTCCAACACTGTTAGGATGACACAGAGAAGAACTGGAAGCCTGTACTACTCACCCTGAAGTAAAGGGTCGAGTTTGGAGGATTAGGACGACGTCCCAGTTCAATCACCATGCTTAACTCTGGGTTAGGACCTATTGGTCAAGAGACGGAATGCGCGTTACCAATGAGTAGCCAAACGATCTTCCGGATGATTTGCAAGGTCCATGGCCCAGATTGCCCAGTTCTGCAAGTCAGTCCTCCAATTATTGATCCATTTGGATAGCGCGGCATTTAGAGCGTAGGCCTCTGGGTCTGTAGCCAGCTTTTCTCGGAGGGAAGCAGTACACCTCTGTTTGTGTGTTCTCCAGGCTGCCACCTGGCATTCTTTAGAGCAGTATCGCACCAAGCTTGGGAAGTGGATGAGCCGGAGGTGTATCTGGTCACTGGTGGATGAGCGACTGACCGGCATCTTCCGCACGCCTTCACATTGTCTCGTCCGACGTGCTCGTAGCAGTAGTTGCATACACCTTTGGGGTCCTTTGGGAACGGCATAGTTTGAGGTTAACGTGGGGCGCGTCGCGTGCTCGTTCGATCGCGCCAAACACGTGACTATATTACCCAATCACGTTTCTTCCCACGACTGAGAGGTCATCAAACCAACGCTGCTCGCCGTCGAGAACGATGGCGGCGAGGCCTCCACCTGCGCGCCCACACATTGGCATACACCCGTCCTTCAATGCTAGCTCAAACATGGACTGGGCCGAGGACGACGTCTGGGACAGTGCATCGGACTCGGAGTCTCCACGTCACTCCACGATAGCGCATTCGTGGAGATACTCGTCCAATACCCCATCGAAGCGGCAACCTTCGTTTCATACACCACCCAAACCCGTCCCAAAGCCGGCTGCCAGCTCTTCGTCGTCTACCCTCGCTCAATCGTACACGCACCTCAATCCTCCCAGCCCCAGTTCGTATCCTCCCAAGTCCGAGTCGGGTCAACCACCCTCGGCCAAGGGGGGTTGGACCATGGTCAGGAAATCGAGCTTTTCGCCCTCTAGGACGGACGGAACGATTTCAAACCTCCACACAGATGTCGATGTCGATGGTGATATGGTTGTGGGTGATTTTGATCCTGAGATTGTTGAATCCGGGGCGGTGGACAGGATCAGACAAGAGCGGGGGTTGGTCAAGCCTGATGCGGAGGAGGTCATGAATGGTATAGGCTCATGTTTCCCATCGGTACTCTCTTTCTGACTGAACGGCTAGATCCGTTTCGCAGGTTCCTGCACTCGCCCAAGCCATCTTCGCCTCCACCATCAGTCGGTTCTAATCATGGCGCGAGCTCTTCCCATCGTGCGGGCGATTCCGGGAAACATTCTCGGCAATCATCCATTCGTAGTAACCGACGGTTGAAGTTTATTGATTGCTTGAGCAAAGAGGACCTGAACATTTGTAAGTGATTGGTGCCAAGATTCGGTGGCGCCACCATCCGACGATGTTCATTTAGCTGATCTCCGAAAACTTGCATGGTCTGGGACGCCGAGTGACCTCAGACCAATCGTTTGGCCAATACTTCTTGTGTGTGCGATAGTTTTCTGAACTATCAGTGGATTGACATATTTCTCAAGGGGTATATACCTTTACCTGCGAACATGCGCGCTACGACGCTCGCTCGCAAGCGTGGGGAGTATCTCTCGTTGGTTGAGCTCGCCTTTGCTCGTGATCGCCAAGGCGTCGATCAGCAAATTTGGCACCAGATTGAGATTGACGTTCCACGGACGCGACCTGGCGTACAACTTTGGATGCAGGCATCCACGCAGCGCGTACGTAGTCTCCTTCGATTCGTCGTATTGTTTCTCACATTCCTGCAAGTAGAGTCTTGAGAGGATACTCTACGTCTGGGCTATACGACATCCAGCAAGCGGGTATGTTCAAGGGATAAACGACCTGGTGACACCCTTTTTTCAAGTTTTTCTTTCAGCATATATCGGCAAGTTTGACACTGCCCTTAAAGTGCATCGTTTTTGATGCTTATTTGTTCCAAAAAGATTCCGAACCGGAGCAGTTTGATACCTCCCTACTTCCAGAAAGCGTCCTGAATGCCGTCGAGGCCGATTCCTTCTGGTGCCTCTCCCGACTTTTGGACGGTATACAAGACAACTATATATCGGCACAACCAGGGATACACCGTAGCGTCAAGCGTATGTCGGAGCTTGTGGCGCGGATAGATGGTTCGTGCAGCCCTGCCCCCGATGGTGTTCCATGTATTAACATCATGAAACGACAGCGCCACTCTATACTCATCTCGAGTCCCAGAACGTCGAGTTTATGCAATTCGCGTTCCGCTGGATGAACTGTCTGCTCATGCGAGAAATCAGTGTGCAGAACACGATACGCATGTGGGATACCTACTTGGTTGGTCTTCAAAGCCTTTTCGTCGTTATGACTTCCCAACCTATATATTTTTCATATTATATAGGCAGAGGGCACTGATGCATTTTCCCAATTCCACCTTTACGTTTGTTCTGCCTTCCTTGTCAAGTGGAGCGCAAAACTTCGACAAATGGATTTCCAGGCAGGTCCAGTATTCTCTGCATTATCTCCCTTGACACCTTGGGTGTAGGGTATAATCATGTTTCTGCAATCACCTCCCACTCAAGATTGGGATGACCATGAGATTGAGCTCCTTCTCAGTGAAGCATTTGTCCTCAATTCAATATGGCATAACGCGCAAAGCCATTTTAATGCCAAATAACCGCTCGGGAGTTCACTCAGTAATGATATTTGGATGAACAGCAAAGCAGGATGTAGCGATAGGCTGTAATGCTATACGGAATAAATGGAACAGAACCAACCAAACAATATTCAGTCTGTCGCTTGGCTGGCAGCAATTTCTCGTTCCATGGCTTGTTTTAGCTTCTCAGCTTGGTCTTCGGTTTTGACTCGGATTCTGAAAGATGCTGGAGCACCATCTTCATACCCGATAAATGAGATCGATGTTTTTGCCAACGATAGTTTCAGGCTTGCATACATGCGGAAGTTCTGCGAGCTCTTGTCAGAAAAGATAAAGAGATGGACAATAGACCGACAATGAGGATTCTGCCTGTATTACTGTTCCGCATCAGCGCTCGTCGAGCATTCGTTACCTTGTGTTTTTTCAGTCGGAACATCCCTGTTGCAGATTTTTATACGAGGCTAATTCAACCAAGGGAGAAAACGAACCAACTCCAAGGTCTCTCCACTCGCTCTTATCTCCGGATTTGGACAGCCGAAAGACTTTGCACTTGACAACATGCATCGTTTCCTCCTCCTCTTCACCCTCGCCCTCTTCATCGTGGGTATGCGTAGGCAGCAACTTCGCCGTGTCTTCTTCACCACCTTCCTCATTGCCTTCCGCATCGGGCTGTGGCGTCGACTCGGTTGACTTGTCAGTCGGAGGGGGAGAGAACAAACTTTCGCTAGGCTTCGCCGACGACACACCAAAGGTAAACGCCGAGCCTGATGAACCCGGTACTGCAGCATCTCCAGTGCTGGGAGCAGGGCCACCAAACCCAAAGCCCACAGGATTTCCAATGCTTCCACCCGGCTTTCCAAAGGTGAATGGCGTTGATTTGGATGGGGAAGCACTGCCAAAGGAAGTGGTTGGTTTGTCGGATGATCCAAAGATGCTTGACGTTGTAGACGAAGACGTCGCCGGGTTTCCAAATAAAGTGGTATTGGCCTTGGGAGTATCCTTTCCGTCGGGCGAGGGTGGGGCGAACAGAGATGGTTTATCAGAGGTACCGGTGCTACCAAAGATCGAATTTCCGAATATCGACGTTGGTTTGAGCGTTGGATCCGAGCCGAACACGTTCGTGGATTTAGTAGCAAAGAATTTGGGCACGTTGCTAGAGCCGAAGATGGGTGTGGTCGAAGTGGGTTGCGACGGGGTCGTAGACGAGCCCTCGGCGTCCTGGGTTGGAGAAGGAGCCGACTTGGTTGTAGCATTCTCGACGCTCGTGGGAGCACCTAATGAAAAGCCAGGAGTTGGTGGCGTGCTCGAGGTTGAAGTGGACGGTTTAAGCGCGAAAGCAGATTTTGGAGGTTCGGGTGTGGTCGACGAAGAGGTCCCGCTCGGCTTGGGTGCAAGACCAAAGGGAGATGGCGTAGGTGCCGAGCTTGAAGGTGGCACGAATGGCGGGAAAGTGAAACCACCAGTCTTTGTGCCACTCTCGCTGGTCGCGGGAAGTTTTGGGGACGCATCAGCAGATCCTGCAGGCTGCTTGGGCATAGAGAACAATGAAATCTTCTCCGATGGTGCCTTGGCACCAAAAAGAGAGGTGGTGTCTGGCGCAGTAGAACCACGGTTTGCAGAGGGCTGGGAAGAGGAATCAAACTCGGACTGAATCGTAGTCCGCAGGTTCTTGTAAGACTCGACCAGGTTGGCTACGTCACAGAAGGGATCCTTCTCGACCGCCGTGGATATTGCGGAAAGGAACGAAACGTTGAGGCCTCGGAGAGACTTGAAATACTTGAAAGCCACGGCATCTGTCTCCTCTGTCGAGGAAGGCGTCGCGGGTTTCGAAGGGGATGCATCGGTGTCCATAGGAGATGGTGCATGTGCCCCCAGGAACAGAGGTGCAATTGGTTTTGAAGGCTTGAACGCGGTATCAGGCGTAGCGGCAGAGATGGTTGGTGCACTGAAAGTGAACGCGGTGGTAGCCGCTCCGAAGCCAGAAAAACCCCCAAACTTGGGCGTAGGAACGGCCTCCTGAGAAGGATATGAGGATTGGCGTGAACAGAATGTGCGTCTTACTTACATCTTTCTCTGCCGTCTGAATGGGAGCTGGTGGCAATCCATTGAGAGGTGGTAGCTTCGAAGTGACAAAGGCGCGCTTCGGAAGACCTCGTATCCTAGGACTCGCTCAAGTACGCCGTCAGCACAAGGGTATCAGAGTACGCACTGTCTCTTCGCCAGGACAGACTCATCCGCCTGTTGGAAACCCTGGGGGTCTTGAATTTCCTAGTGTGCGTGTGGCCAAGAAGACTAACACACAAAAGATTGATACTAACCTCGATTTCATCGTCCTCGTCGTCGAGACTGTCCTTCGTGAGCTGGTTTTCTGCGCCGCGCTTCATGGTGAACAAGGACTCGATGGTCAACCTGCGGGCGAACGAAGACAAGGAATGAGAAAATATTAGCTAATCACAGTCCCTGGGGTCCCATGGTGATCAGGGTCTTTCTCTCTGTCTGTCACTCGTTTGGACTTTCCCTGTCTCTGGTCCAAGTCGTGTCGAGTCTCCGCAGTTCTTTACGCCCATCGCCGAGCTCGTCGTTTCTGCCCGCAGTCGCCACCGATGTCAACGACGACTGCAGCAGCGATGGACTCTCGCTCGTCGTCTCCAGAAACACCAGAAACCTCGGATGTCCCCAACAATGTAGTCATTCACAAGGAACCTCCTTCATGGTATCACCCATTGCCCATTTCCGACAACCTCAGCCCTTTCGACACCGAACTCTGCCAAAAGCCGGGTGGCGAGCGCATGCTTCAACTCGACGACATCATCCAGGAACACGCCTATGATGAGTATGCTGATCCCGTGCAGCTTCCTTTCCCATCTCACTCGCTCTCACTGTAGCTCGGGCGTGGAAAACCTGGCTCCAAGTGCCCACTCGCCCTCTGATGCCACCCACCCAGAGACACTGGATGCACTTCGCACTTCATTCCGACGTTCATTTCACCACTCTGTCCTCTCTATACCCTCTCTTGCCCAAATGTCCACTCCAATCGTGCCTCCTCCCGCCACACGGACATGCAAACGGGATCCAGCCGCTATCACTCGCAGGGTCGTTTATCCTCCGAGAGATTCATGTCACAAGTGCGTTATATCGTTCATGTCTCCATCCACCGTCTTATCTCCTCTTCGCAATCAGCCTCGTCATATTTACTCCCAACATTCCTGAGAGCGGTACAAAGTCCCGTGTTGAGACTCAAGTGCGGGTTGCTATCGACCTCGCCAATACAAGTACTCCCATTGGGGAACAAAATCAGTATGATAGAATTGGCTCCTGGAAGTGGCTCAAACTCCCGCCAGGCACGTCCACCAAGAGGCGTGCTCGGAGGGAAGGAAAAATAGGTAATTCTTTCCTATCTGGCCCTTGCTTTACTGCTAATACATGGCAAGACCCTATACCAGCAGACATCCTTCACCTCTCTGCGACTGTGACTTGTGCTTCACCCCCACATAACAATGTCGTCAGCTGTGGAAGTTGTAGGAATAGAGAGGTACGGGACCAGATTCTCGCTTATCCGCATCTTATCTTTTGTCAAGGCAAAGCGTGTTGCCCGCAAGCTCGCAGCCCGCGTACGGCCAGCCCGTTCGGACTCGGACACCCCTGAAGACGGCCGCACGCGCCCCCGAAGCGTCAAGGAAGATACGACGAGTATAATCCAGTTTAATTGTCCTGATGTACTCGATTTTTCCGCTGGGTCTGCCGTACTGCCTGTCCGGATCACTTGTTATTGCAGGCATCATCGAGAGAGGGTCGGGTTTAATATCCACTTCACAATGATGGATAACAATGGCCGCCTGGTTGGCACGGGTACAACACCTCCAATCATGATTACGGATGATCACAAATCAGTTGTCAAGTCGGGACCTGTCACGTCTACCCTCACTTTGGAAACGCAAGTCGACTGGTCATCCCACTTGCCTTCCGTCATGCCATCCACGGACAGTATCTCTCCCTTGAAACATCCATCTCGAACTGGCAAAGTCCAGCACAGGACACGTTCTAAGCCTTATGACACAGCTTGCCGTGGCAACCAGCCCAAGTTCTCCAGGGAGACTAGTGTTACTAGTCTGAGTTCTTGTGTCAACTCCCCTTCCATACACCCATTTACAGCTCCCACTACTCGTTCGCCAACCCCACCGCAGCTTCCACAATCCTCAAGCCCCGTCCCAACCCCTCAGCCTCCAGCAGCATTGGTCACCGACAGAGATTCACCACCTGCAATTAGCTCGAGCGAGCCTGTTTCCGCCGCTACTCCTAGCGCTGTAATTTTCAGTCCTCCAAATGACATTTCTACTATTACAACTTCCCACTTTCCTTCGGCCCCTGACTTGTTTTCCCCTCAAACCCCTCCAGCACCGCAACCACACATACTTTCTACCCTCCCACAACCCATGCCCTTTCTTTTCTTTAACCCAAGTTCTCCCCCGCCTATTTCATCACTTCTATTACCCAAGATCCACCGCCTTATCCCTTCGTCTGGTCCAACTCACGGTGGCATAGAAGTTACTGTTTTGGGCGAAAACTTTCACCCAGCAATTCAGTTCAACTGCGTTTTCGGAGATGTCCTTGCAAGTTCAACTCACAGATGGAGTGATAACACCCTTGTTTGCATTTTACCTCCCCGGCCTATACCTGGAGTCGTTACAGTTTGGTTCCAAGGTCTCGATGACACCAACAACCCTTCGCTTCCCTCTCTTTTCACATATACGGATGAATCAGATCGTGCTTTGTGAGTAATTTGGCAACTCTTATTGGAAGTCTTTTCCGACTTCTCTCTAGGATGGAGCTCGCTCTTCAGGTGGTCGGTCTCAAGATGACCGGTAAAATCGAAGATGCAAAGAACATTGCACTGCGCATAGTTGGATCTACAGGCTCTGAGGGTTCACAATCCGGGGCCAGTTCTTCACCCCGCGATAGGATGCAGGTTGCCTCAACATCTTTCCATGACATCCAGCCCCTCCTCTTCTTGGGTCCCGGCGAGAGACATAATTTTGAGACTGCTGTCACGAAGTTCCTGTCAGTTATTGATGTCGTCATGGAGGAGCAACCAACCATGTCTACCATGATTGCCGTGTCTCACACTTCACCAAGCGGGCAGACTTTGCTCCACTTGGCGGCATTCTTGAAGTTCACATCATTGACCGGGTTCCTCATCGCACATGGCATCGACCTGGACGCTCGTGACCGCAATGGATATACAGCCCTACATTTTGCAGTTTTGGTTCACTCAAAGGAATGTGCTCGACTCCTTGTCTCGGCTGGTGCGGACTTGGAGATTGTCAACGCTCTCGGGAAGACACCTCAAGACATTGCACCGTCCGATTTCTTTGAAGGAATCATTGGTCATGTTGATTCGGAGGACGATCTGAGCCATATTAGTATCGAGGATGAGGACGGCGAGTCTCACTTGGGAGATGTAGAAAGTGATGAGGACCCGACGGCCATCGTCATCAAACGGAGACATACGTATCGCCGACGTCCCCATCGAATCCACGATAACCATGAAGAATGTCAGAGAGAAACCCCTCAGGCACCGCAGCCTTTGCAAACCGCGGACAAATTTGACCACGTTACAAAACAGAAATCCGATACCACTCCTGACGAGAAACAGGCTGCTTCGTTTGTTGCGTTAATTCAGCGAACGCTCGCGCAAATTGCCGCGCCGCAAGGAATCATACCCAACATACCGCAGCTCCCACTTCAATTGCCTGAGATGCCCGCGGTTCCTTGGGCCGCACTACCACATATACCGATGGTGTTCCCCGTGTTTGTTCCCATGTCTGCGTGGCCATCGTTCCTTGGTGATAAGCGGGATGGCCAGCGTGACGAGGCTCCGAGCAACAGGGAGGGTGGGAATAGTACCGCGCAGGAGCTTCGAGCGATGTGGGAGAAATGGCTAGCTGTAGCTGTTGCAACCGCAACTCTGCGTCCCCCGCCAGCTGACGAAGCCCCTCCAGTGTATACCCCACGAGATACCAAGGAGGACACAGTGCAGCAGCCCATAGTGGACAAGGCGGAAGTTCAAGTACCTGCACACGAGTGTACCAGTCCTCAAACTTCGCACGCGTCGGAACGTCCGACTAGACAAGTTGGCTACAAGGTTACTTCGATGCCGGCGCGGGAGGCTGACGCATACGAGTATATGCCTGCGAAGGCGCGCACTTACACGGCCAAGAAACGTGAGTAGGTTGAGCATTCGCTACTGCCGATCGTTGACAGTGAAGTAGATGACCGAATGCTCGTAATGTTCTGGATTCCTATTTTGCTTTGTGAGTTCATTCTGCCATGGCATTGTAACAATGTTCTAATGCGCAAGTTAAAGTGTCTCTTCTTTGGGCATTCCACAGCGGTATCCGCTTTGCTATCCATACGCTCAAGACCAGTCTCTCGATGAAGACAGGGTTACGTGCGTGAACACACCAGCAGAGTATCGTCAGCTGTTCTGATTCGTGTGAGAGGAAACTTTGCTAAGTCAAACTACATCCTAGATAATATGTTGGTTTAATAGACCTTTCCGCGGTGTTATCGTCGTGCTGGGTTTGACGGAATGACCGTTGTAATCTGTACTTGATACATAACCTTGCTGCTGTAATACCTCCCGCCTAGTAGATCGAATACCAACGATTGGTTAGCGGCCCCTGTGCGACTTGAATGAAGCTTGGACGCCCTTTCCTGCCTTGATATCCTCAAGTACTCTGGCGTCGATATCCCTTGCGATCCTGGCTCTCTCTAATACTCTGTCGAGGATGCTTTTGGGAACGCAGACAACGCCGTCTTCGTCCGCAACAATCCAGTCCCCGGGCTCGACCGTGACCGTTGGGAACGCATCTGGACCCTCTCGGTTGTCCGGGGGTTGGATAACGAGCGGAACATTGACGGCTGACGGGCGAACAAAGGTCGACTGCCCGAGTGTCGAGTGACCGCGCGCAAACACCGGGAAGCCTGCGGCACGGTGTTCTGCCAGGTCTCTGCAGCGGCCAGAGATGACGACGCCGAGGACGTGTCTGGCCTGTGCGCCTGCGGTCATAAGACCACCCCACACGGCATTCTTTGTGTCTGAGAGCCTCGTAAGGATATTATTCGAGGAGAAACGGGGGGCACTGAACGTGGAGGAGCGTCGATGACGATGATCCCGTTGGCAGGCGCCGTGTCCACAAAGTGCGCAGCGAGCGTTGGGGCCGTCTGGTCCGTGACACGGACCATCTGGACGGTATAAGCGGGCCCAGCGATGCGCACAGCGGCGTCTGGAGACTGAACATGGACGTCTGGAATGAACCCGCCGTGCGGATGACCCAGCTGGATGAGCGCGTCAGAAATCTCGCAGGTGGTGATGGAGGCTGTTTCCATGTCTTGACTGTGCACCACTCACTCGATGCCCGACGTCGCCCAGCTCACCTCCTCATCGCCCACGCGCCATGTGCACACGCTGCTCAAGAGGGCCTCGAGGGCCGTCATGAAGTCCCAGAAGCTCGTATTGCCCAAGTATGACCTCCCCGTCCGTCTACGACCGGTGCGTCGTCTGGCCGCGCTCTGGCGTCGTGCTCACCCCCGCAGTGGTTCCTGCTGTTTACGACCGTGTTCATGCTTCTCCTCGCCGTCTTTGGGTTCACCGATGTCACCCATGCGCTCCCCCTCAACAACAAGTTTGTCCATCTCACTTGCTTTTGCGTCGCCACAGCTCTGTTCTACTTCATCTTTGACGTCGAGGAGTACGCATTTCGCATTTCTGACCTCTCTTTGCTCACTGTATAAAGGGACGCGCGACGGGTCTGGTATTGGCGCCATGCCGATCTCATGCTCACCACTATCGTATGCATCTTTTTCGGTGGGTTCGTCAGCGAAGTCGTACAGTCCCTGTTGCCCGTACGTCCCCCAGACCCCACGATTATCCTCGCTCACCAAGCCCAGCACAACCGTTTCGACGTCGGTGACGTAGTGGTCCGTCATTCTGGTCAGCCTCGCGCGCAGTCACTGACGCATGCTTGATTTGCCAGGCCAACGTCATTGGTTCTGCCATCGGCCTTTACACGTCCTATCACCTCGAGCGCCATTACCGGTCCAGGAGAGAGGTCAGCGATCAGACCTATTTTTGCTCCGCAGTCTTGCTCAGCCATGCACCAGATTGCCCGGTTATACCGGCCGTTGGATACCGAAGAAGCTTTGGATCAGGATTACTCGGATGACGAAGCGGAGCCGTCTGGGATGCAGTTGCTCCCCCTCTTCAATGGTCCCTCTACGGCAAAGCCTTCGGTACCGTCCAAGGCAAAGACGTCCAAGCGAGATCGCCTGGCAGACGTCTGGGATGAACGTGAAGAACTCTTTGGAATTGGAGATGACAGCGACCTGGAGGATACAGCTACGCCTATAGCAAGCCATGCACACAGGTTTCAACCTGGACCTTTACCGACGATCATCGTCACACAATCATAGACAGGGGACTATCTATTTAATCACGTATACCGCCAATCTATTTTCTATCTACATTCTTCGTAGGCGGACTTTGACTTGTCCATGGCGCAGGAAACAAGGCGCATGCGTGAAGCTCAGTGTCTAGATTAGAGAGTTCACTGTCCAACTGACGGATCTCACTGCGGCGACCATCGACCAGATCCTGCATGCCCTTGCATGCTGTCGAAGCTACGATGGTCACATTGTCGTCTACCGTCCGTTGAACAGTGCCCTGTGCATAATGTCAGCGACTGTCCATGAAACGCAACCTGAACACATACATAAAGATCGCGCGTGAGGCCCTCTCCAATCCTTGTCGCATCCTGTGTCCATCTTTCCTTTGCACGTTCCCACTTTCCCACTGCCCACCGGATACTGCCCAACGCAAGCAACGCGCCGGAGCCTACCGCAGTCCCCATCTCGGTACCCGCTCCCAGACTGAGAATATGTTCCCCGAATGCCAACCACCATCCCAGGCCCGCACCACTCAGCACACCACCCAGTGAGACGACAACAGCGGTCTGTGCCTCCCTGTGCAGCTTTGCGATCGTATGTTGTATCAACTGACTCCGGCGGTCGCGTATCGGCTGTGTGAGACTATCTGGCATGAGAACGTGACTAGGCAAACGCAGTAATTGCTGCAGTTGGTTTTCGAGGACGGGCGAACGCAACGCGTCCGATGAGGAGGCAGAGACGAGCGCACACGCGGTATCCGACAGATGTCTCTTGGTCGATCCGAGGCGTCCGGTATGTAGAATGAGCTGCTCGCAGTGCGCATGAGATCTCCACGAGCTCTACCACATAGGTCTTACCTGGTTTTCGAGGCCTTTACACCATTGCGCTTGGACGACGGTGGAAACGAGGGAACCTATCTCGTCGACCCGCAAGATCACCTTCCAGAACGTGAGAGAGCTCAGAAACGCGTCCATTTCCTTCATGCCCAAAGACAACGCCTTTTCGATCTCGTTATTCTCGCCCGGCGGTCCGAACATATCCCGTCTCGTGTGGTCACGGATCCTTTGTACCTCGGACGACAAATCATCAACCTTACCCGCCACATGCTCCACCACCTTCTTGCTCGCTTCGACTGACCGAAAGCTTGCGGAGAGAGAACCATAGACTTGCCAAAGGGCCGCTCTATGTCGGAGATGCAGTAAGGGACTCTCGGTGGTAAGCACTTCGTTGATCGTTGCGGTGAGGGTCGATATGCGAGAACCAAGCGTGTCTCTTTGATATCTATCGATCGCAGAGGGCGACGTCGGGTCGGCTTGCAACGCGTCCACCGCACGCAACGCTTGTCTAGGATCCAAGAACAGAACGCGTCCGGGTCGGCAGTCCACGTCGGACAGCGTTTTGGAGATGAAATGGTGGTGAGCGTCATAAGAGCCCGAGGTCAGTACTAGGATGGTGTTGGACTTGTTGAGCAGGTGTTTGGCCCGGATAACCAGGTCGGAGAAGGGTGTGACGACAGGGTCGGAGAGTAGCACAAGGATGTCGCTATTTAGCAAGAGTGCATCCGCTTCGTCGCTCACGCTGGACAGGGAGGAAAGCTCGGGGAGCTCGGTAAGTTGAATGGGATGTGGGAAGCGCAAAAGCCAGTCGGACGGGCTGGAGAGCTCTCCAGCAGATGCGGGCGATTTACCATACCTGCACGAATCCCATACGGCATTGATGGG
>JBBPUG010000694.1:0-17100 GCA_038094535.1 Tubosaeta aff. alveolata | reverse complement strand
TGGACGGTATCATCTATTCTTTCCAGGAGCAGACCACCGAAGACCAAGTCATGCTGGACGGCTTTGGTACTGTCGTCAACGCTCTCGGCATCCGTGTCAAGCCATATCTCACGCAAATTGTTTCGACGATCCTTTGGCGTCTCAATAACAAGAGCGCCAAAGTACGTCAGCAGGCGGCTGATCTGACCACGCGGCTTGCCGTTGTTATCAAACAATGTGGCGAGGACCAGCTTCTAAGCAAACTCGGTCTCGTCTTGTTCGAGCAGCTAGGTGAAGAATACCCCGACACTCTTGGTAGTATCATAGCAGCCGAGGGTGCGATCGCGAACGTCGTTGGTATGACCCAGATGAATCCTCCGGTCAAAGACCTTTGTAAGTACGTTTACGCTTTTTCCTATCTCACGGCTAATCCTATGCTGTCCAGTACCGCGCATGACGCCAATTCTCCGTAACCGACACGAAAAGGTGCAAGAAGCATCTATTAACTTGATAGGTCGTATTGGTGAGTCTCGGCCATCTCTTTGATGTCTTTTGATACTGACGTGTCATTAGCTGATCGTGGGGCTGAATTCGTTCCAGCCAGAGAATGGATGCGAATATGCTTCGAGCTCCTGGATCTGCTGAAGGCCCACAAAAAAGGTATTCGAAGAGCTGCGGTCAACTCGTTTGGCTATATTGCGAAGAGTTTGGGTCCTCAAGACGTGCTCTCGGTTCTCCTTACGAACCTCCGTGTGCAAGAGCGTCAGAGCCGCGTCTGTAGTACCGTTGCGATTGCTATCGTGGCCGAGACATGCGGACGTGAGTGATTCGACTCGTTTACAGAGTCTATGCGCTAACACCCCTTGCCAGCATTTACATGTATACCAGCCATTCTTAATGAATACCGTACTGCGGAACTGAACGTGCGGACCGGCTGTCTCAAAGCCTTGACCTTCGTTTTTGAATACGTCGGTCCACAATCTGCTTACTATGTAGATTCAGTGGTCACCATGCTCGAGGACGCGCTCACTGATCGCGACCTCGTCCACCGTCAAACAGCGAGCGTCATCGTCAAGCATCTGGCTCTCGGGGTGGCAGGTCTTGGCTGTGAAGATTCGATGCTTCATCTGATGAATCTCGTGTGGCCTAATTGCTTCGAAACCTCGCCGCACGTCATCGGTGCAGTCATGGAAGCCATTGAAGCCATGCGCGTCACGTTGGGTCCAGGGGTCCTCCTGAGCTATACCCTACAAGGCCTATTCCACCCCGCCCGTAAAGTTCGCGAGGTACGTCTCGTTTCCTGTTTGACGCCGGATCGTCCCTCACCGCCCATTCTCTAGGTCTACTGGCGTGTTTACAACTCGCTGTATCTCGGCGCTGCGGATGCGATGGTGCCCTTCTATCCTGATCTCGGTGAGCTGAGCGAGGGTCAAAACGTGTATGATCGACACCCGTTGCAAATGTTCGTGTGAGGAGGTTGTTGGGATATGCATGCGCCCGCGTAGTTCCAGACATTCACGTACGTTGTCCATTGTATGCGTATTAGTGTAGATCTTTAGTTGTTTTCCTTATGATATTCAAGCTATGCTCTTTTTTCGTGATGACATCGTGATCAAGTAGTGCATCACAGCGAAGTGTGACGAAGGTTCTGAAGCCTAGTATCTAGTTGTCCAGTTTACTATTTCTCTGAAAGATTTGCAGGTCTTGGCCGGACGAGAGAGGTACGCGGACTGGCGTAGAATTTTTTGTAGTCACATTGTGTCTTGTAATACTATTGCTACTTCGAACTTTTAGTATTCATGCATTGCAAACATAGTCAACTGAAGAATCGATTGGCTCTGATTCATATAAGTACATACACTGTAGACACGCTCAATCTCGAAACAGGAAAAGGAAACAATACAAAGAAGTTCATATAGTCGCTTAGTACGCAAAACCAAAGGCACACGAATCAGGGGTTCTGGTAGGCAACAAAATTCGCCCTCGGAGTGTTATACCTCGCCAACACATACAAGCAGTTGGCGCAAGGTGGCTTAATAGGCCCGTTTGCCCAATACAGTTGCCAATCGTTTCTCTTAGTTTCAGTGTCAGCAATGTTGAGGGCGATGCCAAAGATATTGTTCGCGGGCACGCCAGCACTACACCAAAGTTTGTCAGAGGTGATCAGAAGGAGCCCGGGAAGGATGGACTGACTTCACGAGATAAAGGAACGGATACGTCTCTCCGCAGTTCCCAAAGTTCCACCCTCTAGGCGGGCCGCCCATTGCTGTGAATACGGGAGAACGATTCCACACTTGGTACATGTTCTCCAAGAGACGATACATGTACTGGTGGCGCCGCTGCTTTGCGGGCAACATCAACGGATTGGGCGGTGGCGGCTGAGCCCATCCTTTCGCGCTAGCACCAAGGAAGAAAGACCATGGTTCATTGGCAGTCCTCCTCGCCCAAGTAACCTGAGCAACGGTTGGTGCGAAGCCACTGCCCCCTATTAACGTATAGCACCATCGTCCGTACACAACCACCAAAAGAAGAAAGAAGTTCCTTGCAGTCGGTGTTGTGCCTCTAGTCGGTGCTGGACCTATGATGGAGAGAAAGATGCCAAGGAGATCGAAGATAATGTAGAATCTCTCTTCTCTTGTAGTGACAGGCCACGGAATGGGATTCTGAGTAGGTGCAAGCTGGTTCGTCGCGGTGCGAAGAATCGATTGTCGCGGCAAGGGTGTGAGGTATTTCGCTCCCGCTGGACTACAGAAATCCACGAATCAGAGCCGAGTTCAAGTGATCGATCAGTCACGCTTACGGTGTTAGTGCAATAATTTCATCGCGCAGTAGGCGGAGATCTTGTGCGCGACGTTGTGGATCTGGATCTGGATATGGCTGTGTCGGATTGACTGGATCTCGTTCCCGGTACCCGCCCGGGTTATTGGCAACATTTCGAAGAAATGTATGGATCTGCAGGATAATCAGAACCATGGTCGCGGAGTCAATGGATGGGAGGCAATGTACTTCATCGCGAGTAAATCCAAACGCGGTTGCGAAGGAGATCTGGTTGTTAAACGCGGGGATCGCGTTAAAGGCCATGTCGAAGACGGGGTAGGGGAGCGGGAGCTGTGAAAGTGGGAGCCGTGTGGAAGCTCGACGAAGAGGTGGAAGATGAGTGTGGCTTTATAGGGTCGAGTGTATGAGTCACGAGCGCGATTGGACAAAAACTGCAAAGCAGGAACTAGGGTCTGCGTCTGATGGAATGGAGTATGGGCTCCTGCATTCGGCCTTTATTCGAGGGACAGAAGCAGAAGACAGGTGACCTTGCGCTGACGATGAGCGGACATGAAGGAAGATAACACAGCCTGGCGTACATCAAGGAACTTGTTGCCCATTTCCTACGGTCACCGCACTGAAGTGAACCACGCAAAAATTTGCTTACAGTACATGGGACGTCTGGACATCCCAATGCAGCCCTTCGGTCGGAGACTTGTGGTTTACGATGGTGCCACAGACGGAAGGGAGCGCCGCGCGTGATATTGTGCTCACAAGAGTCCGCCAGCGGAGAACCTACCAAAGTATGGCATGATGATGAATCCTCGAGAGTCAGCTACGACCGGCCATGTGCCACCATCAACGGAGATGAAGAAAGAAGGGATCTGGTATCAGTGAACGTTCGTAACCTTCCCCTGGCACCCGCCTTCAGCTTCTTCTGATCTATTCTGGCCCAGTGACTACAACTGTGCCACCGATTGTATCCTTGTCTGCCTTTTTGACCAGCGTCCGTTGCCCCTAACAGTGCAGCTAGTCCTGCCATCAGGATTGAATAGGCCGTCAACAAAAAGTAGAAGGGGAGTCTCAAGTGCGTCGTAGATGTCGATGAGCTGCGATCGGCAAAACCCGAGGTAATATTGGGCGTCTCTTGTACTGGTTATAAGGCCCGTCCTTGCCCGTCCTTGGTTCTTTCTTTGGTCTATACCTCCCCTGCGTACCGTGCGTCCACGTTGTCTCTCTTTCTCTGCCGTTCTAGCGTTTATGCAGCGACAACAGATTTTCCGAGATGTCAATTACTCCGCCTGTAGGCTGGACCAATAACGAAGCCCGCTTGCACAGAACCTACTACTGGGCTGATAAGCCCGATACCACCAGAGACGTCTTGCAGAGACGTTACAACCTTTCCAACGTTGCGCCTCTTTGGACTCCTACCCCCGACGAGGGGGAAGTCCTGTTCATCTTCCAGGCAAACAATTCCAGCAACCAGTTGCGCTTCTATCTTTGGAACGGGCTGGAGGATATCGTGGGCCAGTTTGTGCAAACGACGCTGCAGAATATCAAGAACGAAATCGACTCTGGGCAGGGGTCCTTGAAGAACGTGCAAATCACCAACCTTGATGACACTGCTGCTCCGGGTGGTTGAAAGTGAAGTATGGTGAAGGCAGACTCCATTTTCTCCGTAAACATATTGAATAGGATGTGGCATTGTACGATAGTGTGCGTATTGCAACGTGTTCGTAGCGCTAAGTTACAACGAAATTGGCCATGGCATTATCTCTGCTTACCTTTGGAGTATTTGAATGACAATGAGATTTCGACGAGGCCCCCTGATGTGCCAGTTAGCAGGGAATTAGCTCACTCGGATTTGTGTCTGCACCAAATGTATGTATTTAACTCTTCCTAAAACCAACGTTGGAATTTGTAAAGCTCACGTCCAACATACCCTGACCGAAAAGCTTTGCGGCTACGACAAAATATTTCGAAAGTACCAGGGGGGAAAAAGTATCCACGATATGAGGGATAAACATCACAGAGGATGTTATAGACTTCCTGGATGAGCCAAGCACATGGACAAGTCAAGATGTTGAAACAGGGGAAGGAGCAGGAGAGAAGGAAGATGAGTTCAAAGATGTCGTAGAGGTTGGGAATTTCTGGAAGACACCACGAGCGCTCAGCAAGGCAAGTTCCATGTCTGCCAAGATTTGCAGCCTCTTGCTCAGTGAGGACGCTGACCTCATCCAGTGCAGATCCGAAAAGGCCAAGGACAGATCTTCTTTTTGAACGGCACACCTCATGCATCTGGGGTTCCAGGAGCCAATGGAGTAATGGTAAAGACCAATGATTCATGCTGAGGAGAATCATCATATGGATATGGTCGCTTCCAATGCTGGACTTTGCGGATGCCATACTGCCAAGAGAGGGGCAAAGCACGGCAGAGAGAATAATAAAATTCATGAAGTGGCAACCTTGCACTATGTTGAAGTAGGGGGAAATCATCTGAATACAGAAACGAGTAAACTTCTGAGTATCCATGTGTGATACTTGACCTTGTGTAGCAAAGTTTCTTAAAGTGGGATCCACATCATAGGTTTCGAGAAGCAGCGTGATATTCTCTGTCACATTTACATGTCACACTGCAGTTCCCAGAATAGACCCTTTCTGGCGGGATATGGTGGAAACTCGTGACGCTTGATCTTGATTCACTTGACATATGCCATCAAGCCGGAATAGGCTGTACAGTAGGGCCGTTCAACCTTCCTTATTGACTCTGGAATGGCGGGGTTCTACGAGATCGATTATCAAGGCGCTGGTCGTCCGGCTAGGCTAACAGGGCATGCTGAAGGTGGTTGTGATAAGGTACTATGGTGTCTGGGGTATACTTACTCCATTGAAGCCTCATGTGACCATCAATCGGAGGAGTTGGTGAACATGAGAATATAAATGAGATACGCTTGAATCGGCGCTCGTCCGCACCAACTCACCATCATGAGCGGAAAGCCTGCTACTGGTACGTCGACAGCACCACCACGTCATCCATTCTTAACAGTATCAATCAGAATACTCTGCGTGGAAAAAGCTCCAGCAAACCTATGACGCAGAACACGCCAGACTCGTCCTGGCCGACCTCTTCGCCCAGGATCCAGATCGCTTCTCCAAATTCTCGAAAGAATATGTGGACCGTTCGGATCCCAGCACCACCTTCCTTCTCGACTACTCCAAGAACCTCATCACCGAACCCATCTTGAAAACTCTCCTGTCTCTCGCACGGGAGGCTCAGGTCGAGACCTACCGCGACAAGATGTTCGCTGGAGAGCACATTAACACGTCTGAGGACCGTGCAGTCCTACACGTCGCTCTGCGCAACTTCAGCGACCTCCAGATCAAGGAGAATGGCGTCGAACAGGTCGCGGGCGTACTCGCTCACATCAAACAGTTCTCCGAGCAGATCCGAAATGGTTCCTGGAAGGGTTACACCGGAAAGACGATCAACACGATCGTCAATATCGGTATCGGCGGTTCGGACTTGGGTCCGGTCATGGTGACGGAGGCGCTCAAGTCTTATGCCCAACGGGATCTCACCGCCCACTTTGTCTCCAACATCGACGGAACCCATCTTGCGGAAACCCTCAGAGTCTGCGATCCGGAACGCACCCTCTTCATTATCGCGAGCAAAACGTTCACGACCCAAGAGACGATCACGAACGCCGAGTCTGCCCGAGACTGGTTCTTGTCTTCGGCCAAGGACAGGGCCCACGTTGCCAAGCACTTTGTGGCCCTCTCTACGAACACAAAGGCCGTTCAGGCTTTCGGTATCGATACCGCCAACATGTTCCAATTCTGGGATTGGGTAGGAGGTCGCTATAGTCTGTGGAGCGCGATCGGTCTCTCAATTGCACTCTACGTCGGGTACGATAACTTTGAGGCCCTGTTGAAGGGTGCGCAAGGCATGGACAGGCACTTTAGAGAGACCCCCTTGGAAAGTAACCTTCCGGTCCTGCTCGCTGTCATCGGCATCTGGTACAATGACTTTTACGGCGCTCAGACGCATGCACTGTTGCCGTACGATCAATACCTCCACAAGTTTGCCGACTACTTCCAACAGGGCGACATGGAGTCCAACGGTAAATTCATCACCAAGAACGGCCAGCGTGTCGACTATCAGACCGGCGTATGTTTGACCTGTATTCTATCCGTGCTTGACTCACTTTACTATCCGCAGCCGATCATCTGGGGCGCCGCGGGCACCAATGGCCAACACTCGTTCTATCAACTCGTCCATCAAGGAACGAAGCTGATCCCTTCCGACTTCATCGCCCCTGCCACGTCACACAACCCCATCTCCCACTCGAAGCACCACCGGATCCTGCTCTCCAACTTTTTTGCGCAGCCAGAGGCACTGGCGTTTGGGAAGTCCGAGGAACAGGTCCGCAAGGAGCTTGGAAGCGGTGCAAACGAGGCGCTCGTCAAGAGCAAGGTGTTTGAAGGGAACCGTCCGAGCAACAGCATTCTGTTCCCACTGTTGACGCCAAGGACGCTCGGCGCGCTCATTGCGCTGTACGAGCACAAGATCTTTACGCAGGGCGTCATCTGGGGCATCAACTCGTTTGGTAAGTGGACTATAGGCCCATGGGGACGGCGCTGAACGCGTGTACGACAGATCAAATGGGTGTCGAGCTCGGGAAGGTGCTTGCAAAGAAGATTTTGGCGCAGCTTGACACGCCTTTGGACGTCACTGGCCACGACAGCTCGGTGAGTGTGATGAAGCAGGAAGACCTGATGACGGTGCTCACTCTTCGTTGTCATAGACGACAGGTCTTATTCACTATTATCAGAAGCACAGACAAGAGTGAACGCGGTGAGACCCGCAGAGTTGTATCACCTAGACTTTGGAATAAGAAAGAAATTGTAGACTTTTACGATGTTCCGCTAGCATGTCGACTTGTTGAAGTGATTTGGGAATAGCGTTGTATGGCCTCCATAGTTGTCAAACTTTGGTAGAGAGAGATGATTCCTTGGTACAACTCCATCGACGACACCTTGTGCGGCGTAGTTCACGGCATCATACGCTTCCTTGGATACTCTCTCGTAGCGCGGTGAACCGGCGGGTCTTTTGGAGCGGATGAACGGCAAGTACAAGGAAGAGAGAACTACCAGTTTCATGATTCGAACCAACTTCACCGTCTGGTTCTACCGTGACTCCATAGGTGGCTTCTTGCGTCATGATTTTGCGCCCCCTGCTTTCGATCTCCTCGTGTAATGGGCGAACAGAATCCTCCGACGTCCCCAGCTGCACCGGACACCAACAACATCTCGCTCGTCAGCGTTATCGCCACCATCACCACTGTATGACCGCACCGGCTGTAAAACTACCTCGAGACGTTCGCGCCCGAGGAAGCGCACTTGTCTTCCCCGCAATGACGCCCCCGGCGGAGGTCTGATTGCCACGAAGGCCCATTCGCAAGGGGCATCCAGTCTGCTAGATGGCAATAGTGGTCCGCGCGTGGCCATCATACTGACGTCAACAGCTTCGCACGATGGCACCTTGAATTGCGTCAGTAGAACGGGGGCAGACTGTACGTCAGTGACCACAATCAAGACTGTCAGGACAGCAAGAACAGCGATCAAAAGAATCGCTACTGATGGTAGAGATCTAACGGCGGAATTCCCTCTGGAATCCCAGTGCCTTTTTCCATGATACTCTTCCGACAGGCTGTCGCGCACCCGTGCCACGATGTTTTCGAGGTAGATGTTCCGCTCAGTGTTTGATTACAGCCGCATGATCGAGAAGGGAGACGGACGCGGAGGCTCGTCGAATCACGACCTGGCAAGCCTGTACGCAGTGAGGAGGTTGGCTCTCAGTGGCCATGCATGCCGTCAGATTGCCATCGTCTGATGGGCCTGCATCCTTGGATGCGACTTTGGGCTTCTGGTGCTCGGTGCGTGCAATAGCAATAGACCCGTTTCAACCGTATGCGGACGCTCGGGACGTTTGAAGATGCCCGGCGAGCGTATGAAACAGTGTTAGGGGGGTAGGTGTTCCTTTCAACGCCGAGTAATGTGACTGGACCCCTGGCACCTGCGCCTCAAACCTCACTTCAACGCGGGATGCACCGCTGTAAGTCCATCCCTTCTTGCTATGAGCGCCTTGCCTACTGTGCTCATATTCACATACTCAGAGTATGGTCAAGCCAACGTGAACCTCGCAACATCCTACGAACTGGCTCTTGCCGGTGTCAATGTTTGCATTGCTTCTTTTGCATCTCTCAGAACCCGCGTCTCTCGCCTTCAAGAACTCATCAACCACCATACATCGTCCGGTGACCAGCCCACAGGATCTGTCACCTTTCACGAATGTACAGGGTTCTCTCCGTGGGAGGAAGCCGTCAAGAAGCGTGGGTTGAACCCTCCTGACCTCAAGCACTCCCGTGTTGTGTCGGGGGCTGTGGGAAGCTATTCCAAGTGCGTTGCTATTATGTACCCGTGGGGTCCAGAGGAGTACTTGGCAGCTATCGAGAGCTGTAAGGAAACCATTGCGACTATCCAACCAAACGTGGTTGTAATAGATGCAGCATTCTACCCTGCAAAGGACGCTTGCGACATCTTGCAGCAAAAATTCACGCTTATCATGCCAACCTCGCCCGTCGGCTTTTTGGCGGGGATGCAACCCTATTTAGCGGCGTTGTGGAAATATCCAGTGTCAGCCTTTGATCTCCTAACTTTTCTGTCTGGCTCATCGTTGTTCAGTGTATCGTCTGGACTTCCGTTTCCGCTCAGGTTCCCTTGAACATATACCTCACCTTTCGATTTGTTGCATATTTCAAAACCTCTGCTGATGCCAAGAAAATCCAAGCCTTGCAGCGATCTCTTGGTATGCAATCTGCCTTTGGCCACCTGTTTCGCCACGGAGTGGTACACATCTGTCCTGCGCTCGTCGAAATAGACTTTCCCTTTACGTTCATCCCAGAAGAGATTCGCTTCTGCGGTCCCATCATTATGCCCTTTGACCCTCTGGAAGAATGTGACCAATCCTTGACGAGATGGCTCGACAACGGACCGACCGTCATGATTAATCTAGGTTCCCATGTGGTCTCCGACGACAAGACTGCGAGAGAAATTGGTGGCGCGATCCGTATGTTGCTGGACCATCACGACACGCAGGGCACTAGCAAGATGCAGGTGCTCTGGAAAGCCAAGGCAGGTGGCACCTTTGACAAGGTTATTCATGAAGTGATCGGGAAGGAGATCAAAGAAGGAAGGGTCAAGGTGGTTGCTTGGTTGGATCCGGAACCGGTCTCGGTTTTACAGCACCCCAATGTGGTCTGTACTGTCCACCACGGTGGGGCAAATTCCTTCTATGAGGCCATTTGGTGAGCAGTTTCGCCTGTGGTCTCAGGAGCGCATTAATCCGGGTCCCAATAGGTCCGGCTTACCCCAGATCGTCCTTCCGGTGTGGTTTGATACGTACCAGTTTGCTAGCCGCGTGGAGGCCTTGAACATTGGTATTTTTGGAAATCGAAACTGTTCGCCGGACGTTCGACTAGAAGAGTTTGGCCAGGCGTTGTTGAGGGTGACGGGAGAAACTCAGGAAGCAACTAAATTCAAGGCTGCGGCGACACGTTTGAAGGAAGTTTGTCGGGCTAGAGGTAACGGGAGGGAACTTGCGTCGTTGGCTATTTTGAAGGAGATCGAGTCAAGCAAGTGAGATTATACAACAAGTGCGTATGTAATTGAATCCGAGTGACATGATCTAAGGCGGCAGATACATAGTTGTAATGATCCTCGAGAAAGCATCCAGTTCCTGGGATGCAGAAAGTACTACTAAGATACAGAAACGGAAAGAATGGCAAGGTGGTTAACATGTAAGTTAGGTCCGAGGCATGAATATAAAGATGCGGATGGTGACGTGGATTGAGATAGTGTTGCCCTAATCGATAAGTTCGGTTCCCTCTGGTCCGAAACGTGGACGGCGCAAGTTACTGGTTTCGCCGGTGGGGTGATCGAGACCGGGATGACCATTCCCTGTCAATGCTGGAGCCTTCTCTTCCAAAGCCCTCTGTGGCGGTTCATAAGTATATGTTGAATCAATGAGGACAGTTCCTTCCGGCCCAAGCATCTGACGACCGTGACGATCAAGTAGTTCCCCGTTTGGCCCTCTGAAGACAGTCGGCGTGCTTTCTGTCTTGTCCACGGAAACTTGGGATTGGTCGGACAAGTCGCTATGGGAAATAAGAACAGTGTCGCCCGACCCCTGCCTTCCGAGGTGGCGCCTGGACTGATCGTCGTCCGTCTCCATCTCGTCTTCGTCAACACTGCTCTCTTCTTCCATTCGACTCTCTGCAGCCAACAGCTTTGCAACCTGGGCAAGGGCGATCCTATCTTCGCGCTCATTCTCCAGGCGCTCTACTTGCTCTCTCGTCAGGTTTGCGGGTGTGCCTGCAGGATGACGGAGGACTATCCTAGCTTCGTCGTTCAAGTCTCTAAGGACGCCATCTTTCTCGAAAAGGCAACGGACACCCTTGTCGCCGATGCGCGGCGGGCTGGACCGGAGGGGCCTTGCCCTCTTGACGGGAGTCAGGATGACAGAGCCGGCATCGTAGGTCTGAGGCGCCACTGGTGTCTGAGGGAATGGGGTCCGCTCGCCTTTGCTGGGAGGTTGAGGGGTGACATCGCGTTCCGCGTCGACGGCCGTCGACGTCTCGGGGCCTTCCTTTGCCAGGATTTCGTAGCCGTCCTCAGGGTAGTACCAGCGCACGTGGACTCCTTCGCCCGTCTCGGACACGGAGACCGTGGTAAAGACGCCGTGGTCGTCTCGGCATGCAAGCCAAGGGGTGCCTTTCTTGCCCTTGGCAGTGGCTTTTCCGCGTACTCTTTTCTCCTGTGACGGCGTGGTTTTAGATGGGGGAGTGCCGGTCGGGCTCTTGCGCGGCATGGTAGGCGGTAAAGGAGACCGACCGTACACACTATTGCGCGTAGAGCGGCCTGGAGATTTGGTCGTGCTGCGAGTCTGGGGTGCCATGCTGTAACCTAGTCGACGCGTTTATTCAGAACGATGAGCGCGAAAAGGGGAGAAAGACGTACTTGGTGCGAGTGGCTGGGAAGGAGGTTGGGTGATGGATGCTCGTTGGCCCATTCTGTTCATATACGCGTGCTGACGATACTTGCTTTGATACACAGGTGGTGGATGTTTGACAGGGGATCTCTTTGTTGTCCCGTGGACGCTTTTGTCCTTCTTTATAATGGTGGGTTGGGCAACCTCGTCCTGCCACATTTCCATAAATAGATGCGGCCCCTGACTAGGTGCGCCTTGTGGAAGCCACGCTACTCAGGGGCCACTTTCGTTTATGGAAGTGTGGCGGGCCAAGTGGCGCTCCGGATCACAGCTTGCGACGTACGCCGCACCACCATCAGCGGTCTGTCGCCAAGTCAGGAATTTTGACTCGTCAAGTGTGTGTATTCCTGTGGGACAGTAGGGGGGACAGCCTTGTCATGTTCCGACCGGAAGATGGACCTTGGTTAGTCAATGCAGATTAATCTTGTAACCTCCGAGGCCTTACCAAGCCAGGTCAAAGCTACCAGCGCCTGATCACCGGATGAATCAATCTCTTCCACGCATTCCATTCTGGCACATCGTCTTTGACGCTTTGAAGAATGAAGGTGGTGCTTATTTACCACTCCACAATTAGTCAACTCCTGACTGATGGATCGCGCTAACTTAGAGTTCAGAATGAGACTCGGAGTTTTGGGGTGCTGCGAGAACAATGGGAACCAGTCGAACCGTGTGGACTGGCGTGGAGGACTTGACTGACAAAAGTGGAACCAGGTGTTGCTTTGAACGTCGCAGGTATAAGATGCGGAAGCATTCACCTAGCAAGTAAAGTCTACAAACGCAACCTCAAGTCATCCCACCTCATCCCTCGCCATCGTCGCTCACCGCGTCAGTGGTTCTCCTCACGACAAAAATTTTCTTACTAATCCCGACTTGATTTTTTCTAGATGTTTCCCCGTCCCCCAGGGTATCATCCTTACAAGCCGTCTACGTCCTCCCCTGCTGGTTTCAGGCTCAGGGACTACATCAACCCTAGACGATGCTTGAACATACTGGAGGGGCTCAACCTCGCCGACATGCGTTCTCCCGATCCCAGCCCCCTGAACAGTCCGGTCAAGAACACGCATCCTCTGGCCGAAGGCTCGTCCTCTTTCCTGGACATGCCTGGTCGCTTCCCGAAGCCTCCCCGCGAGAAACCTCGTCCACCCACGCCGATCCCTGAGGAAGAAGAACAGGGCCCACCTCCAAACGCCAAGGCCCCGATGCCCGACGCCGCCCCGCGCAAAGCCACACACGGGCACAAGCACCTCTCGTTCACCAAGGGCCGCAGCGGCTCCGTCTCCCACCACCGTCAATCGCAAAAGTTCAAGGAGAAGCGGAGCGCGTTGCACCAGCGGATGCGTGACCAGCAGCGCACGGCGCAGGCGCGCAGCGTCTCTGGGCTCCGCAAGGAGGCTGAGAAGATGATGAAGCCCCAGAACATGACCGACGAGGACAAGATCTTTCTCCAGCAGCTTCGGAACCTCGAGGTCAAGGACGACGAGGTCGACGGTCTCGAGCGGTACCGCGAGCGCGTTGCGCGCGCCGCAGCCGGCGCGAAGGAGCGGAAGAAGGCACAAAGGGCGAGAGACAGGGAGGCCGCCAAGTTGTGGGGCGGCCATCATGATGAAGAAGCGCTGAAAGAACAGCAGAGAAAGGTGGAGGAGTTTGTGCGGGAAGGCGAAGCAAGGCAGCGGGAGGAGTTTCAACAGATGGAAGAGGAGGCCATGCTTGCGGACGAGGAGCGTCGGCGCGCCCATGATGCACGAGAGCGCGAAATTCGGGAAGAACAGGAACGGCGTTTCCGCGAGGAGCTTTTCCGCAAAGTTGAGGAAGAACGCCAAAGACGTGAGGCAGAACGCCAAAGACGTGAGGCAGAACGTCGAAAACGTGAAGAGCGCCGAAAACGTGAAGAGCGCCGAAAGCGCGAGGAACGCCGAAAACGTGAGGAAGAACGCCGAAAACGCGAGGAAGAACGTCGAAAACGCGAAGAAGAACGCCTCCAGCAGGAGGAGGAAGAGCGTATGAGGCAGGAGGACTTGCGGCGTCTATGGGAGAATATACACAGGTTCCGAAACCGTAACTACCCGCGAGACGAGCGCGAACATGAACGGATTGCTAGGGAAGCGCGAGAGCGAGCCCGCCGCCTTGCCGAGAAGGCCGAGCAAGAGCGCCAGCAACTTTGGCTCTACGATGCGAAATGGAACGAATTACGAACCACCCACGCGCTACCCCTCATCGAGATATGGGAGATCCCCTGGCCGGTTTTCGGTGTCGTTACGTCCGCGGCACAAATCACATCCCAAGGCGTGAAGAAGTTCTTGTTTCATCCTCAGCGAACCGGCGTCGAAGGCAAGACTGAACGCGACAAGGTCAAGGCGGAGGTGCTGCGCTTCCATCCCGATAAATTCAACACACGCATTTTACCCAAGATTTACCCGGCGCAGCAGGCGGGCGCACAGGCGATCGCTGGCGCGGTGGCACGGGTACTCACCGACATCATGAGCCAAGAAGCGGAACAACAGAAATAAGGTACACGTGTTTCGGGATAGTTAAATCATGTTATTATACGCATATGCTTCGACTCATCTACACACTCCTTAGTATAATTTGTATGAACTTATCAGTCTTGAGTAGGAATTAACAGTACACATGCCCATGACGTCGGAAGAAAGGTCCTGAGGTAAATGGAGTCAAAGTTGTTTCGATACCCCAGATCCTTTGCGGGGAAAACAAGGTGGATTGCGATTCCAACTCGTGCTCGTAGGCTGTCTCGTAGAAGACAAAGTAACCAAAGTTTGCGCCTGGTCAAGAACAAAACAAGCCTCCAAAGGGTGCGCAACATGCCGCAGTATGAGTTCAATAGATCTCACAACAAACCGTATGATTGAAGCCCAAGATACTTTGCCAGGATCGGGAATTCAGAGGTATATTAGGAGTCGCGGTGGAGAAGGTCAAGTATTCAAGAAGGGCACGATTCTTCCTCAGCTGATCGAATGCGGAGGCGTTGATATCCTTACCGTCGGTCATGTAACGATGCTCATCGCTAATCATCGTATCAGAGACGATACCTTGGGCAGGCCTGCCTGCGTCGTACACGAGCGAGACGAATGTTCGGATGCCAGCCTTGAGGCTGAGGGATCGCTACTTCGTTTCAGACCACGTTCGTATGTGTAGCCCAATATTGCAAAGATCACTCAACTGACTTCTTGTTTGGCCTCCTCAGAAGCAAGACGAGCTCACTCGGCCAGGAGGCAACCTTCGATGACATAAAAACTAATTTCTGGTAAGCCCACAACAGTGACTTGATCACAATCACGCATCTGCCCAGATGCTGGTAGCAACATCCTTGACAAGTTCCAGCTTCCGCTTCATGTCTGTCGTCGTGAGCCGGTTGCCCCTCGCGTCCGAGGCGAATCCGCACTGCGGAGAGATGCTGATCCGTTGTAATGCCTCCTCCACGGTCTCTCCCGTACCACTCGCTACAACCCGCGCCGCTTCGAACACCCGTTCCTTCACTCGTGCCTTGTCCTCCAGCTCTGGGAATTTACTCGTGATTACTCCCAACACAACTGATTTATGCTTCGGAAGGTATTTCAGCGGTTCGAACGTACCTGCGCCGTCGTCAACAACGCAGAAGCAAAGGGAATACGGGCAGGGATACGCACCAGCCCGCTGCGTATCATACTCGAGGTAGTAGCAATCCACATTCACATGGTTGAATAGCTTCGTTGCGACCGCATCGTAGCCCCCCTCCGAAAAATGCGTCGATCTGGCGTTTCCTCGGCAGATGTGTAAACTGACTGTCATGTCCTGCGGACGTGTCGCAAGACAATCATTGTACAGTCGAATGTAGGCGTCGAGGAGGGCATCTGGGTCCTCGCCTTCGTCCCTGAAGGCTTTCAGCATTGGCAGGTCACAAAAGAATGCGAAGATCGGGTCATCGATCTGAATATTGCGGCACCCGGCAGCATACAGAACCCCGAGTTCTTGTTGGTAGGCAGTTGCGATGTCGTTGAAAAAGTCATCCCGGTTATTGTATACCTCGGGTGCATACGCATGTTCCCCTTGTTAGTGGATGAATTATGATGATGACTTATCAAGTGACAAGAAAGCGTGCGTACCATGGCGTAGATGAAACCACTCGGGTGCAGCCATCGTCAATTTGATGTTTTTTACCTCGTCGGCTTGAACCAACTTCTTGAGTGCCTCAAACTGAGGAATGTAGCCAGATTTCACATATTTGATCTTGCCCGTGCGCAGTATTGCCCTCATTGGTTTGAGATCTAGAAAGTAAGGTGGGCATCAAGTTCTACGATCAGTACGTATACCCCTACTATTGGCAACGAAACTGCGTGTGCTGGGGACAGAGAGCTATCATGTGGTGAGACGTTAATCAATCTGGTTCCATTAAAATTCACCCTGAAAACTTCCCAAGGTGGATTGTGGATCTCTTCGGCAGACATTAGCACGATCTCGCGTCCGGCGCACGACTATAAGCTAGGCATACCCTCAAAGCCCTCTAGGTATTCGAAAAATCCATCATAGAATCTTGTTATACAGTCAGGTATCGACCATACCGATCACCATCGTACATACATGCGCCGCCTAGAAGGGTGTGTCATTGTATAAGTAGGCACGAGTCACGGCTGCTGGCACACTAACCTGTATTCTCCATCTGTGAGTCCCTTTATTCCAACTTCTCGTTGAAGGTCAACCGCCTCTTTGATAGCTCGATCTTCAATCTCTCGTAGTTGCTCTCGGGTCAACTCTTTCTCGTCAAACTTTCTGCGTGCTTCTAGAAGATAGTCTGGACGAAGCAGAGAGCCGACATGCTCGGCACGAAAAGGAGGGGCTCGCTTTGGTGCCATGGTCAGAGGAATGAGGAATGTAGGACTCTTGGGGGTTCAAATACCTCCACATCGATGCCGATAATTACCGACGCAGCTCCGTAGATGCCAGCCTACGTAAGCCAAGGCACGAGGCGTTCGTAGGGTATAGTCTATGCGTGAGAAGCGGAGTGGGCGCACCGCTCTTGCTCCTGCCCACTCCGCTTCCCCCAGCGTCCCGTACCGTCCCGCTTTGCGTAGTACTACGTCGTCTCTCTCCTTTTCGCTTCCTTTGCACTATGCCTATCACCGTCAACCCTTACGAAGCTGTCCTACCAGACTACCTCGACGTCCGATATGCCGCTAGTCGCCAAGTCTTCATCGACGCAGCACAACTCACTGACGAGCAAGCCGCACTCCGCCTCGCTGACATATGGCAAGCTCAGAACG
>JBBPUG010000693.1:0-17146 GCA_038094535.1 Tubosaeta aff. alveolata | reverse complement strand
CATTGAATAAAAGTGCTAACAACCTGTCATTGAAAAGATGTGACCACGACATCAGTGACCGTGTCATTGAATTTAAGGAGTTCAGTGACAATGTCACTGATTAAAATGGATTTTACTTCCCACAGTGATGATGAGCCAAGATCCATCAGTACTGCACAAAGTGGAGATATATCAGGAGGGATCCGAGTAAGCTAGGACGCTACTCCGGGCGACGAACTACGTTCCATAAAAGCGAGAGCATCTTGCTTACGACTTAGCAGGTGAAGTTCAAGATCTTAGTAACAATGTGGGAAGAAAATGTTCGAATGGCTCTAACTCGACAACCACGGCCCACCACGCGTCTTTGAACTACAGCTTGACTTGCTCACTACTGTGTAAGCTTCATCGACCCGCGTCCGGCTTCGTTCTCTAGGTCGAGTTGGAGTCTTCCAACATTACGCCATCCGGTATTACACAATCACGTCCTTTGATAAGCAATGGACCCAGGTCGCCGATACAAGCTCCGCTGTGCGTCTTCCAGCCTTCATAAATGAACTAAATGTGGGCGCAAGGTTTTTGGCTTGAACCAAAGGACGATCACAGTATACCTATGAGCAATGCTGTTTCCACGCTGTATGTTCGTCCGAGGTACGAGGTAGTTTTAATACTGACGGACAACGTGGATATGCCCTGTCGCGGCGGCAAGCTGAACAAGGTTATCAGTAATGAGATCAAGAGCGAGCACTCGTTTTGGAAAAGGTTATGCCAGATGGTTATTGCTTATCATGCTTTTTCCTCCCTGACCCTGTGCTAACTTGGAACAGTGTGATCGGCGGATAAGATTCGGCGGCTTTCTCAGTAAAGGATCCCCACAGCTTTCAAAGCGGCGATACGTAGTGACGACATCCGTCGACTGGAAGAAGAGAGAGGGCATGATCATGCCCTGCACCCGAAGATGTGATTCCCAAATGTGGCCACCTACAAGGTATAACCACGGCTGCGCCGACTCCCAACTTGGATCGTATCGTGAGTGAGTGGCACTCATTCCTACCTGATCTGTCACTCGCCGTGGCGTTATTGTATGGACAACTGAACGGCCTTCAGTCGGCTACGGCTTCCTTGCCTTCGTTTCCTCGTCACTGTACTCCTCACGACAGTAATGATGCGAGGACCAGCTTGCATATACACCATGCGACAATGAACATCCTTGGGGACGACGATAAGCGAACTAATCATGGGGAATCAATACTGTCTCGTTCATCTTTGGTTAGTTGCGCGTCTGAAATAATCATTCGAGATACTTCAGTTCGGAAAGGTGTCGCGAGTGGGTTACAGACGTGCCGCAACGGACAACTTGATCTTGGTACAGATGCGCCGCTCAGTTCCATCGACGGTCTCGGCGGATAACTTACTGACACGTCGGGGTCGTTTTATTCCTCGTCCGTTTTTTTGTCATCGTAGACTCGTGGTACAGGACATGTTAGCTATCGTGCCCATGTTAATCACCCTCTAAAGGAGGTGATCGAACTACACGCATAGGTAATATTGCTTTACTCCCAGAGACGATAATCGGCGGCTGTCCCTTCAGTATTTTTTTGATGCAATTCTGTTCCATCTTGAGCGCTTGAGCACAGAATCATAAGTGCAAACACTACAGCCAAATGCATGGGCAAAACAAATCCAGGCTGAACCTGGATCGTTCTAGGATCGCGTATCAAATCAGACAGCGGCGTCATCCCTGTGTGCAAGGAACATCCCTCGAACAGATGGGCAGCCTAGGTGGCTGTCTCAGATCTGAGCACGTGTCGCACTGCCTAGTACCCACTGCATCCGCAGTATCAAGCCATGCAGATGTTGGTGGCGTACACGGCCCATTGGCCCGTTTGCGATCCTTGACGAGCACTTGGAGAAGGAGGTCTTTTGATACTTGCAGAGGAAGAGGTCGGGATGTGCACCTAGGGTCGCAAGGGTCAGCGAGCCAAGAGACTTTCAATGGCGGTGTTGCCGAAGACTCGGGTCCAGTATCCCCGAATAGAAGTCCGAGATTGGCGGTCTGCGCACACCCTTCTCGTACTTGCGAATGTCCCTCAAAAAAATGTCTGTCGGTATCCAAAGGACAAGGTGATTGTGTGCTGTGATGATGCATTCTGATAAGGCAACATGTGGACACTGCCAGTTGAGGAAACGTCAGCCCCCCTTCTCATCAGCACGTCGTCACCTGGGGAAGTATGTTTCGCAACCGCAAGTTCGTGTGGGTAAGACCCAGTGAGTTCACGGGTCAATGGGGGGAGAACTTCACTGACAAGCACTAAAGAACTTTCTATGAGACGAAGGGAAGCATCACTGGGAGTAGATGGTGAGAGAGACGAGTCCACTACTAATCACAAGAATTGCGGAATTTAGATATAGCTATATTATCAGTTATTGTTCGAGATAATAGATTATAATTGTAGATGTTGTCTTTTGGCCGTCGCAATAACAAAATGGATTATAGAGCTATATTACAAACCTGACCCGCACTATATGAGTCCATCGATCCGATAAAATGTTGGCTGCAGGCATCACACTATAATCCCTCTGGCATAAAATAAAGCAATATATTGATAAGGCCAGGTAAGTACAATATCCTAGTGGCTACCCCAACTGCCCACGAAAGCACATGACGAAGCAAAACAGGACGAGCAAAAAAGGATGTGGCGGAAAGCGATAGGAGAGATGGTGTGATCAGACTGCAAGCAAAACAACGGGAGCGCAAGGCCAACGTTGAGGTTAGTTACGTCCTATCTCGTTGAAGGGCCTGTCACGCACATTTGCTTCCAGTACTACGTTATGCTGGGGCATTTGCAATGGACACAGGTGGGAGTCCTTCTTTGTTTGGTAGTGAGATTAGTCCACTGTAGTGTTAGGTAAATGTGTATGTGCATGCGTCCGCAGTGGATACGATCACGAAAACCTGGACTTACATGCACTCAAAATCCTCATTTGAGCCTGTATGCACACCCAAGACTACATAGGCGACATCCTTCACCCAGGATCACCAGGAGTGTCTTGATTGCCTCGACAGGGTGAGTGGACCAATATTCGAGATGCTGCACAAGAGGCCATCAGGGTAGGGTGCATTGAGTCATGTTCATACCTCGTTGCCAGACCAACTAGAGTGCTTGATCTTGTCCGAGCTAGCCGACGTTGGTGTTCCGACGGGCTGTCCGCGAACGGGCATGATACCTCCTCGACTCGCTGGACACAGTAGGAGATAAAACAGGTAGGCGACGTGCACACAGGTGATTGTGCCTCTGGGAGCCGACAGCCTGTATGCATGCGCACTGTTCGTCTTCGATACATTTGCGGGCTATCTACCACCGTGGCGGGTGCAAGTGTGCAGGAAGAGGTCGATACGTGACTTAGCATGCTCGAAGGGTTTGCGACAACGAGTTTGAACAGCCAGAGATTGTACCCCAGGTTCTTAACCACTGGATAGCGCACGCCGTACATCTGGGGAGCATGACAGGAAATGGGAGGCGAGGCATATACAGGCACTCACAGCCTTGACTTCGTCCCGAGTCAGCTCGATGATGCCATCCAGCAACCATCCTGCGCACACTGCAGCTTTGCGGTTACGCCACGCCACCTTGACTTGTTGATCCGTACTCAGCAGATCAATGTGGCCACCATCTTCAAAATCGATATCGTCCGTCCACACGTGGTCCTGAACGGGGCCTAAGCAGATGCGATCGCAGGATACAGCAGGGCAAATCATCGATACCAAGGTTCTACAGGGAACATGGTCCGTGAAATGCCTGCTAACAACAAGGTTAGATACCCGAGAATGGAACGGGTACCTTCGTGACACGAGGAGAGCCACAGACCCAGAAGATGGCGGAGGTTCAGATGACAAGCAAGTGAAGATAACGGACAAGGAGGAGTTGAATTGGAGCTTGAAAGCACTTAGAGAAAATCGCTGAGAGCTGTTCATTGACATCACGCTGCCAGCGGCACGGTTATATTCCTCTATATTCTCTATACAGCTTTATCCACTAACAATATCCCTATACATTACTAGTGCATACATAATAATCATTTGTCTCGTCTGTAGCCGATTATCAGATTTTTGCAATCCTTGTGATGTGTATCATCATTTGTCGTGTTAAGTCCCTGAAGGCTTGGTGCCCCGTGGCCCGGGAACGACCACTGAGCAAGTCAATGCAGCGCAAAAAACGTGTTGCAGATTATCGCATAGATAGTTGATGTCACTTGGGGGATTCATTAATGTCGGTGTCAAACTGCAACGGCAGATTCTAATAGGCGGGGGGTCGACAACCAAAATAAGTAACTAACCCTTGTTGTCTGACGCAGAGCCTCCTCCCCTGCGAGTCCATCGTCTTCACTTACGATGATGACGACAAAACTACCACTGCTCCTCGTCGTCCTACGGTTACTCCCTGGTGTATATGCCCACGCACATCACGACGTCTCGGAAGAACAACTAAATGCACCAATAGATGCCATCCTCTACCTTCACATTGGCCTCCAAGCCCTCGTATGGGGGGTACTCTTCCCCATCGGCATGGTATTTGGGCTCAGCCGTAGTCGTTGGCATGTCCCGCTTCAGGTTTATACCATCCTTCCGTGTCACCACCTCCTTCTAACAAGCTCACGCTCCAGAGTCTCGCATTCGCGCTGACGTTTGCCGGTATCATCCTCGGACACGCACACGGCGGTAGACAGTTTCCGCATTCTTTCCATGGCTCTTTTGCTTCTTGGCTCCTCCTCCCTATTCTCGCTCAACTCTTCCTTGGCATCTATCTCAAACTACACATCCATGAAGAGACCATCAGACCGTACGCTGTCCGTGCCCATGGCGTTCTCGGACGCGTCTGGCCAATATTGGGCTGGGTGCAGGGACTGTTTGGTGTCATCATACTGAGCGGTTTCTGTGGCGAAGTCGGTGCAGGGCAGTGTGCAGCACATTATATCATGGTGAGGCGGCATCGCGAGCTGCTGTCTGAAATTGCTTATTTGCTCTTTCTAGGGAAGTGCGTTCATTGGCTATGGAATAATCATGGCCATCTTACTTGTCGCTGGGGAGAATTGGGTGCGTCAAAGTGGGAGGAGTCCGGAGTGGTGGGATTCATGGGTGATCATGATCTGGGTTTGTTTTCGGATCTTGGTGTCATTATATGCTGGCTTACATCTCTCAACCTCTCAGGGTATTGTAAATACGTTCACAGAGCACCATGGGGGTGCTTGGTCTATGAAAGACATGCAGCATACGTATGTCATACCTCTCTTTCTCGTTATCCTCATCTGGTGCAAGTCTATTAGGAGTTGTCTGGTGGGCAGGTGGAGCTTTGGGCATTTATCTCTCCCGTAACAATCAGGCATGTCACTTTCAGTTCTTGCTCATATCTCATTGAACGGATCTTAGAGGAATGTTATTCCTGGTTTGATGTGCGTTGTACTGAGACCGTTCCCTTTTTCAAAATCTTGACACCATCCGTGCAGTATTATATTGACTGGTTGGGCCATGTCAGATCACACCCAAGCACTCAAGTTGTCTACCAAAGTGAGGCCCTTTTAACTGGCCGGTTTCTTGTGCTTGACACTCTGTTCAAGGTACACGCGATGTTTGGATACACCCTCATGTTCGCTGGACTCGCGCGGATTATCGATATTTGTTTCTTAGCGACCAGCTCTCCCGTGGGGTCTTTTGACGATGATGAAAGCGAGCATACACTCGCATCAGAGATTAATCACAACGATCCCAGGTCGAAAGTAAAGGCAGCGCGTGCCTTCCGCCACTTGCCTCCATTCGTGCGTGGACCATTCAAGTTCATCTTGCACCTTTCGTCTGACAGCTAGACTTTGTAGTTGCTTGTAGCGTCAGGGTGAGCCGTTCGCATGACCAGTCCTTTTTGCCAGTGTTGTTGATGCTCGGTAGATTTTTATTTATGTCTGCCACAGACGAGGAGCTCAGTGCCGTCCATGAAGCGGGGATGGACCACGTCACATACGTCCTTGGGATGTACAGGTATGTCGTCCTTTGACCCGATGGCCTGGAGGCTCACCACCAGAAGTCTGGCGTTCTTGTTGTATCTCTACACACTCTATCTCGTGAACCTGCATGCAACGTCAGGGAGAAATGCCAGTAAATCGACCACACAGGAGGTCATCTTTTCTGCACCGCAAAATGGCGCGATCGAGTTGACCCGTCCGAGCGACGCTTCCAAGTGGTACTCGCCTGTACCAGGTGAGGAGGGTGCACCACATGTAGTAGGAGAGGATGAGGAGTAACGTGTTGAATATTTTATGAGTGTACGAGCGCACTTTTTTCAAGAGGTTTTTTGTCTGTGTCGCGATTTACCACTTGTTGGTGTGGTTTTAGAGATGGCAGATCGGATGTTATACCTTAGATCCATTCTATTACATGTTTTTGCATCTGCATATCTCTCATTGTGTTAGACCAGGTAGTTGCTGCAAAGCGGGAGGAAGTTAGAAAAGTTTTGGATGTCACATTCAATAGATGCAAAATTCAATGTTGGACACAATTGCAGTATCATACACAGCACTTCGAATCAAGAAGAAAGAACATCAATGTCATACAATGATCAAGCCAACCGACAGGCATTTTCATTCACACACGGCCCAACAGTGTGGCCGCCTTGTTGGACAAGTGCGTGAAGCTCCTGCCCTCACCAGCGTCGACCCTGGTTGCACCAATGTCGCTGGCAAGTTGGGACGATCCGAGGGCGCCAGCCCTCGCCATCGATTTAGCAAGGAGAGGGACCTAGAGAGCGAGGTCGGGCACCAGTCAGGGGAAATCAGGGACAAGGAGGCACACCTCCATTTGGACATTGAAACCAAAGTGCGCCGCGATGCCCGTGAAGGTGCTGAAAAGGGGCGTCAGTGCGGCGCAAAGGATGGCAAGGGGGGGACGTACTTGAGGACGGACTCTGCAGTACGTTTCGTGGCGCGTTCGGCGCCTTGGAAGACCAATGGACGAAAGACGATGGTGTCTGCATAGCCGAGGTGCGCGAGTGCGCGCTCGGTGAGACCCTTGGACCTATGCGAGAGTTGGGATGACGAGGCTGAGATGGAAAGATAGACTTGCCTTGTGTAAAGGAAGTACGAGTTCGGGTCGGCGCCAGAGGACTGTACGCAGTGGGCGTCAGTGCTAGAGGGACAAGACAGGGAGCGGGCATACCGAGAGGTACACGACCCGCTGTTCGTGCGTCGGTTCGTCGGTCTTGGCAGCCTCGCACGCACGCACGACATACCTAACCGCGTTCAATAATGCACGTCAGCCTGCGACACCCAACAATGCAGACCACGCACTCTCGGTCGATCTTCTCAAACTGGGCCGCGCTCCCCGCGCGCGCCCGTGTGGTGCCCAGTGTGACGAACACGACGTCCCAGCGACCTGCTTTCAGGCCTGCCTCGTCGAGGTGTTCAAAGTCGATCACTTTTTGCTCCAGCTTGGCTTGGGCGGCTGGGCTGGACGGGGGCGTGCTCACCCGCCGGCCGTATTCGCCCACGCGACTCCACTCGTCGCTCGCGAGGAGCTCCGCGAGAAGGCGTTGCCCGACGGCGCCCGTCCCTCCAAACAAGAGTGCTGATCTACCCGTCGTGGTAGTCGACATGAGACGAGTGATGGAGAACAGGGTGAATGGTCGACAAGGGCCTCGACCGGCTTGTTTATGTATCTTGACTCCAACGATGACCGCGTCATGCGCCGGCATGAAAAGGCGCTGCGGCACGGAGCCTCGTCATGACGGTGCTAGCATGCATTGACAGAACGCGTCATGCTTTAGGTCCTGCCGAGGTTCTTTCTATTGAAGTCGGCGCTCAGCGGTGCCACTCCTTAGTACCAAGTACTTCAGACCTCTTTGGCATCTAGCAATTCAGGATGAGGAGTCCATCCGCCGTAAGTTTGTTATACCTCGAATACACCCTCTATATTGACAACTATAGTTTTGATATCACTGGGAATAACTCTTCTGATGTCACATGTCATTCTGCTCGTCCTTGCCTCAGCGAGTCACGTCTCGATCTGAGATGCATCGGGAACTTGACAGCGTTGCATCTAGATGAGATCTGTCTGTACGGACTCGCCGTACGTTCTCCATTTTGTCTGTTGTTCTGGTCATTCTGCTACCTTTGCAGGCGAAATTGCCCGCCCTACCACGCCATACTGTGAGACGTACACGTGCTCCATTCCTGTTCCCTCGATCAGGCTATTTTTTCGATAGCCGCTGAACTTGCGCCGCGATTCATCCGTGTGTGCGCGCGTGCATGTTCATCTTCGCCGTGCCTCTTCTTGTTTTATTCTGTAAGCGCTACGGGTGTGTTAGATTTGAAAGTGAACACATCTGAAATGTCATCAGGACTATACTGTACACGTCACTGCAGGATCGCATGCTAATGAAAGGATCGACGAGAACGTGCGTGGCAGGACCGTGCGCAAACCAGTCACCGCTTTCTGGACCCAACATGTCCTTCGTCCGCCATCACCGGACAACGTCTCGTGCTCAGCCCGAAGACGTTTCAAGCATCCTTGGTCGTAGGGGGGTTTGACACTCGTTCAGAGAGACCATCCCACATCGTCGATCCGCGCAATGTAAAATCCTCAATCGATCGTATCGTTAAAAGTGAGCGGTATCATAATATGTATACAATGTTTGAAATGATAGTGTATGACGTGGTTGGACGAGGTATACCACTGAAAACCGTTCTAGGGATGTGCGAATAGGTAGGTATCCATCGAAGACGAAAATAAAATCAAAATAGACGTCGAATCAAAACGAGTGACAGGAATCACGGACCCTCTGACGATTCCGGATGTGGCGCCCCGATGACCATGACCTCTCCCTCCTCCTCCGCCCAGGCCTCCCGCAAGTTGGCACTCAACCGCAACGCCTCGCGTGACCTCGACGGCGACAACCGCTTGTCCCCCGCCCGTATCCCCCCGATCGTCGCCTGCGACAACCTCCTCAAGAGGATCGAGCTCGCCCGACTCACAAGCGACCGGCGAGGCGTCGCCGGCGTCCGCGTCGCCTCCTCCATCGTCGTCAACCGTGCGCCCGCCGACCCGGGCCGCGCCCCGCTCTTGTCCTTGTCCTTGGCGTCGACGCTCGCACTCGACGAGGACAGACTCGGCTCCCGGATGTGAAACGTGAGCGCGGTGGGGAGAGACACGGGCGAGCCGTTCGACGGCGGCGACCCAGTGCCCGTGCCCATGCCCAAGACACCCACGCCCGTGCTCGACCCCGAAGAACTCCCCGCGGCGCTGTCGCCGTCCGCCGGCGAGACCCCTCCCGAATCCGACCGGTCCGAGCCACGGCCTTGGAGACTCATCACGAGGTTGCTCCGCCGCGCCCGCCGGGGTGTCCGCCCTGCCAGCGAGGAAAAGATGTGCAGCGAGTGCGTGCGGTCGAGTCCGTTGAGCCGCGTGCTTTTGCCTCCGTCTGTCTCTAGCCAGATGGACGGCACGCGGGTCGGCGCGAGGCCCGCGGAGTGAGGCGGCGTGGGGAGTGCCACGCTGGGTTCTGCCCCTGGCAAGGGGGTGAGAAGGGGAGCGACGGACAAATGTGGGGACGTACGGGGAGGGGGAAGGTGTTTGCGCGTGCGCTCGTGCACCTGCTCCATGTCCAAAAAGGACTGTACAGGCGGGATCGGGGGTGCGTCGACGGGGGATCCCGACGTTGGTGCGCGCAGGGCTTTGGGTAGTCGAAGGCTTGCATTTGAGGCGGCGCGGCTCCGGGTGCGGGCTGCAGAGAGGCGGGAGACGTGGGATGTCGAGCGCCGGCTACGTGTCGACTTGACCGAGCGGATTGATCGGGTGTCGGATTTATCGACTTTAGCCGGGGAGGTGAGGAGGGTTGCCTTGGAGGCCACCGCGGTGGCGGTAACACCGACGACGACGGCGATGTCGGTATTGATAGTGATGTCGCCGAGAGTGCCTGTTTCGTCTATATCGTGCGAGGGATGTAAGAGGTCTGGACGTGTGCCTGTGTCTGGATGGGTTGAAACGTATGCTGTTTCTGTAAATTCTTCTGGGGGTTCGTCGTCCTCCGAGCCTTGTTCGCTCTCGTGCTCGAGCTCGTCAAACTCGATGGCCATTTTCTCTGCCTCACACCATGCTTCTTCAAGTTCGTCCTCGAGAGTCTGGACCCTGTCTCTAGCACGCCTCAGTTCCTGGCCCTGACGCTCATAGGCCTTATTAAGTTTTCTCAAGGCAACGGCCAGCGCCGAGGCCCAGTGCTGTTGCTGAAGGAGGTCAAGCTGGGACTGTTGGTCGGCATAATGGAGGATAGAGCCCAAGAGGGCGTCACAGGAGGCAACAGAAGTAGCGAGCTGGGCAATGAATGCGGCAAGGATGTTTTCACCGTCTGGACAAGAGGCTGCAGAAGAGTTGAGAGCCTGCATGAGCATGGTGCGTCTGGCGACTTCGAAGCGCCATCTTGCCTGTGCCGAGGCACGCTCCTCCTCGAGGCGGTCCTCCTCTTGTGCAATGTCGATCTCGAGTGCCTGGGAGGAGAGGAGACGGACAAAGGACTCGCGGGCACTGAGACGGATGGCGCTGGAGACGATTTCCTGGAGCTCTGAGGAGGAAAATGTCCACTGTGCGGCGTCAAAGGGGAGACCTTTCCATGGGATGGGTATGGACTCGAACGTGAGGGGTGGTGGTGGTGCGAGCGATGGCGGGGCGGTGAAGGTTGGGTTTGCGGATCTCTGCGGTGACGATGGGGCTTGAATGGCAGCGTCAGCGTGGGCTGGGAAGGGCAAGGAGGAGATGGAGACGGCTGGGGTTGAGAGCGGGGACGAGGACGCGTCTGCGGTGTCTGAGAGCTTCGTTTTTGTGCGTATTCTTGGTCCAAACGGGGTCCGCATGGGTCTGTCGTGAGTTGTGGACGGTCTCCTCGTCGATGTTGGGCCGTCGTCGTTGTCCATGACGCGTATCTAATCGGTTGAGGCAAAGTGCGAAATTCACGGACAGACTGTTCGTCCTCGAGGCCACTTCTTCCGACTTTTTCGTGTGTTTCTTTCCTCGATAAAATGTCTATAAACCACTCGGTAACTCGTCGTCCTCATGGACTGGGATTTCCCAATACCCCTCGACATTTTCATTCACATCCTCTCGTTTCTCCCAATCGACGCTGTGTTTGTTCTCCGCCGTGTATGTTGTCGCATCTTTCCTCATCTCTTCCTCATCCCCCGCCAGACATCCGCCTCGCTCCGTGCAGCGACCCACCTGCGCACGCTCTGGTCCGCTCTCTTTCGTCGCCATGTCGCCGATCGCCGCATCCCCTATCCACGCTATGACATGCACGCGCTCTCGGCGACTCAGCTCGAACGTCTGACCCTCCGGGCGCTGTCTCTCCACCGCAACTGGACCTTGCCCCGTCCCATTCCGCGCAACAAACGCGCCTTGCACACAGAGACGGAACTCAGCGCACGCGTCATCTTCCTCCAGTTTCTCCCCGCCCGAGCCAACCGATGGCTGGTCTCAGTTCGGATGACAGCCCGTCCGAGGAGGTATCTCTTGCAATGTTGGGACGTCTCCAGCGACAAGCCTATCGCAGAACTTTGGCATGCAGACGGCCCGTACGGCGGTGTCGTTCTCAACACAGACCCACACAGCTCAGCCGTGCTCGCCCTTCAGTCTGCCCAGTGCGTACTTTTTCTGCTCATTTCCCTTGTCGACTCAACCTACTGGCCAGAACAGAGACATTTTCCGTCGATTTTGATGGCCAAGATCCAGATTCTGCGTTTATCACCGAGGCGGTCATCGACGGCGTACGTGAACTTCACCTCTTGTCGGGTTCCACCCTCGTCACTCGCGATACCGGCGAGGGCGGTCCTCTCTGTCTCTGGGATCTCTCCGATCTCAAACAAGAAAAGATCCAGCTCCTCCATCCGTCCCTCCTCCAGGTCTGTCACCGTCCTCGTCCCTTGACCTCACTCACCACAGCCTAGCCCGACGACCGCGTACACGCCATCCACCTCGCGCACGACTACGCCCTCGTCGTTCGCCTCCAGTCCATCGAAATCTACAACACCACACCGCGGCCAGGCATCCTCCCAGTCCGCGGCGCACCCATCGGTTATCCCCTCGCTCAGTTCAAATTTCGGTGGCGCACGGACACGGTCGTGCTCTGCGAACAGGAGCCAGCCAGTCCCCTCCCCCCGATCCACCTCCTCGTTCGCTTTGGGAGCACATACCGATGGCCCGTCAATGTCCTCCATCACTATGCGCTGCGCCCCAACCCAGCCTATCTCATCCCCCAGAACTCACCCACCCCATCTTTATCCACCCCGTCTCCCACATCGCCTTCCTCGCCTCACTCGGCGTCGTCCTCGCATACACCCACGACAGAATACAATCTCCCATACATACTCCCCCCTACGCTTACACACACCATCGGCTCGCCGGTGCGCCTTTTTTCACAGTCCGCGATGACCCTCGGGCGGTATGGTACCGCCCTCTGGATCGATAGCGATGCAGATTTGGGTGGACCGAGCGAGCACGGGCAGCGTGTGGCTGGGCGAGTGGTTCGCGATGGGGAAGCTGGCCGCACTGACAGCGAGGCAGACGCCGAGTCGTGCGGGGCGTCGATGGTATTTACCGAGCACGACGACGACGCCTGGACGCGCGTCGCAATGGAAGAGGACGCGGGGCGCATTGCGGTCGGGCATGTTGACGGTGCGATCACCCTGCTCGAGTACTAGTCGCTTATATTTTCGTATGTACATCATACGCTTTCTAGTCATGCATGTTGTATATTACAACAAAAAGTATACCACTTGTACCATCACGACGCAATCAACACCTGGTTGAATGCATCGTCAGCGTGTCTGAGACAATAAATACAACGACTGACCGCAGAAGGCGTCAATCCCAGCTCACGCAACGTCTTGTCAAACTCGGCACGCGTAAACGTTTTCCTAGACGGGGATCCGTAAATCACCGAGAAACTAGCACAACGCTCACCTCGGAAAGTGCTGAGCAAACGACACCGTGTCCACGCTCACGCTCAGCGTCTGCGCAGCCACGTACTCGGCAACGTCCATCAGCGCTGTCAGACGAGTCCGTGAGCACTTTCTCATGACCATTGGGAACATGACGTACTAGAATCACTGGGGAGCGTCGTCACGTAGGGCTGTCCCCCACTCGCAAGGCGAATCTGCAGCCGGGTGTCCTTGAAGTCTTTGCCCGCGACCCCGCCGGAAGAGGGCGTGGAAGACGAGGACGATGCTGCCGCGGGCACAGACACGGGCGCAGCGGCGTCGACGATCGGGCGTCCCTCCCGCAACGCCTTTTCCCTCGCTGCTTTCTCAGCCCGTGCCTTCTTGTCCGCCTCGATCTGTGCACGGACGGTCGCCCTGGCCTTGGCATCGTCGATCTTGTCTAGCAGCGCCTATCAGACCTCGTGCGCACCACGGGAGGGAGACACCTTACCTCGTCGTCGTTGCTCTGCCTCCTTGATAATCTCCTTTGCCTTCATCTCTTCCTTGATCTTGTGGATCTCCTGGGGGTGGCGTGAGCACACGCATGCGGTGCGAACGTGAGTCTGACAGACCTTGCCTTGTTTGCGCCGGATCTGTTCGTTGGCTTTGGCCTCCTGGGCATCCTCCTCCGCCTTGAGCGCACGCTTGGTGGCCATCTTGGAACGCAGTTCGGCGAGCTTCTCTGCCTTTTCTTCCTCTGTAAGCGGTTTGATCTGTCGCCGTGCGCACGGCGCATGTCCCACCTCTTCTGTACTTTCTTCGAATTGATCGTGGCCGCTCTTTTCAGCATGAAAGTTGGCCAGGGCGGTGTTTCGAAAGATCTTGTTGCAGATCGTACATTTGATGCTCTGAACCCAGTGAGCGGTGAGATCGCGAGAAAAAGGGAGCGATGCACCTTGGCCTCGAGGTCCGCCCCGATGCCCAGCGCTGCTGCATCCGCGTCGTCGTCCACGTCCATCGCGTCTCCACTCTTGCCCGACTTGCTCGGCGGGTCTGGGATGGCCTCGCTCTCGTGCTCGAGCAGGTGGTCCATCGCCGGTTGCAGCCCCCGCCCGGCGGTCGCCCGGAGCGCCCCTGCGATGCGCGTCAGTTATCCCTATCGAAGACGTGGACGACAACGGACAGTCGACGCGTGCGGGATCGAATCCCATGCTCACCAACGTCTCTCTATCGCTCGGCATCGTGTGTGGATGAGATGCAATCTTGCACGTGTACTCCCACACACTGGACGTGACCGTATCCGAGTCACAAACGTTATCAAGACCTGTGCGCTGCGTCTGTTTCTTTCTTTCTCCCGTCATCTCTCGTTCTTCTCGCCCTACACTCCGTTGCTCCGTTTCCCTACGATCCGCGCAATTTATCGTCCTTTGCGCATATTGCTGGCATTTAGTTCGGCTTTCTGGTGTTTGGCGCCGACGCGCGCCCAACCTTCACTCCACTGGTCATCCTCCTCCCACTCTGCATACTGCGCCGCCATCTCCTCGTCCAAACGATTGTCAGTTTACTGCTGGCTTTGCTGCAAACGCCCGTCTTCCACACAGACACCTGATCGTGTCACTGCTCAGCGCTTGTCCATCGCTTGCAAGCGCCTGTCGTCTTTATTTCGACTTCCGTTTTCTCTTCCCACTGCCCTTGTATCATCGTCATACATCCGCGTGGTCATATCCATCCTCTACTACTTTCTTACCCCGTCACCTGTGCCTAGTTGTCTTTCAGAGTCTCACCTGTTCCGTGAGTTGTCTGAGCTGTCCTGCAGTACTGGTGTCTTATCTGCTCCTCTTGACTCCTTGTAGTTTGGGGCTTCTTTCTGGCACCCTCTGTCTCCTTGTCCTTTCAATTTGTTCAATTTGTTCTTGTGTTTCTCCACCCTTTTGTGTCTTTGATTTTGATCATCTGACACCATCTGCCATCCCTGCCTTTCCCTTTCACTCATCTCAGCCTGTAATAATTTGTCCTTCTCCATTTTCCTCTAGTCACACACACACTCTAGCCTTTTTGGCACCACCCCTCTCCATCCCTGTCTATCTCATCCCATTCCAGGATCTTCTAAGCCTCTCCTCTATCTTCCAGCCTTTTCTTACAATTCCTCCATGTAACATCTTGCCTCCTTATCCTGTTTTGTTACTGTTTCCATCATTTTACTCTTTGATGAACAAACAAAACTCTGACAATGTCACTTTTCAAGTGACAGGTGTGTATTTACTGACTTTCTATTATGCATCTTGTACTCACCCTCTCATGTAGTCATCCAATTAACCCTCTCATCTCCTTTACATGAAAACAAGATCTGTGTTACCATTACCATTGGTGATGAATCTAAGAATCTAAGATAACATGTTTTGGTGAACTATCAGACAATGGCCTGGCAGTCACCTGGAAGCATCCCTTTCTTTTGTAAGTGTTTCCTATAATATGAGGACATTATTTTAACACCCAAGGAAGCTCTGCACTCCCCTCTACCCCTATTGAAGTTGCTATACACACTCTTCCAGAGCTGAAACCTGGATGGGACAAACAACCATTGGGTGATCCAATGGTTATGAGTATAGCCAGCTCATTGAAGTCTGGTAGTGAGTGGCAATGTGAGTAGTATATATCCTACCTTGACTCAATTTCTAATGTATACCAGACAATGTACCTGGACTATCAAATAGCTCTGGAACATTGTTCATGGTGTTTGATTTGTCTGATGCACTGGTGAGAGTTAAGTCAGTCCAATAGTTTGATTTCTAACAGAGATTTCAGAGTATACCTGATGGGCATGATTGTGTGAACACCCTTAAAAAATATGAGTTTGAACTATATAAATTTGGAACACAGCTCAAAAATATGCCATGTCTGCATACCAGGGTTCAAGTGAATTCAACACTCTTAGACCTTTGTCCTCTAGGCCATGAAGATCATCCCACTTTTCTACACAATCTTGCTGCTTCTTTTTATTTTCAATATTATCAGGGAGGAAATATCTCAGACCTCAACAGGGCCTTTGAGATCCTTCAGATTGTTCTTGATCTCTGTCCAATGGGACATCCAGGTCATGCTTATGCTCTTGGAAACCTTGCAATATGCTTAGGGAGACAATTTGAAATCCAGAGAAAGGAAGGAGACTTGAGTAGAGCTATAGAAATGCAAGAGAGTGTACTTGATTTGTGTCCCCAAGGCCATCCAGATCATGTAAATGCACTTGCAGGGCTAGCAAGATGCTTGTTTGAAAAGTATAAGATTCAAGAACAAATGGCAGATTTGAACAGAGCTATAAACTTGGAAGAGAAAAGACTTGGGCTTTGTCTGCCAGATGATTTGTTTTATAGTGAATCTCTGCACAACCTTGCAGTATACTTAAGCACATGCCATCAAAAGCAAGGTAACCTGATTGATCTCAGCAGAGCTATCAATCTTCATGAAAGGGCACTGAAATTCTGTCCATCCAACCATCCAGGCCATGGGGATACACTTTATGCTCTTGCACAGTGCTTAAAGGATCACTTTATTGCAACAAATGTCATGGCTGACTTGATCAAGGCAATCCAGCTGTTCAAGAAGTCAATGGCTAGCTATCCATTTCAAGATCATATGTTTGCAAGGGTCACTAGTGCACTGGCTCACACCACTCTTCTTTTATTTGAAGGACAACAATCATTTCCTTTGCAAGATGAGGCTTTTGAAGCTTACAGGCAGTTGAAGAAATGTGGTCCAGCAGTTTCATCAGACTTATTGAAGGCAACACAGTATTGGATTCAAGATGCTGAAAAGTACAACCACTCCTCAATCTTGGAGGCCTACCAACTGATGCTCAATACCTTGCATCACTTCACCTCTCTGAATGCATCACTGGACTCTCACCATGTCACAATGCAAGCAAAGGTGGCCAATCTCCCTAATGATGCATTCACTTGTGCTCTCAGACTTGGTGACTCTAAGATGGCTGTTGAACTCCTGGAACAAGGCAGAGGGATCCTGTGGAACCAACTGGCTCAGTTTGACATTTCTTTAGTGGAGCTAGAGAGCCAGAGTAACCAAGGATCAGAGCTTCAAACATCAGCAAACCAACCATAGTCTGTACAGACATGTACAGACATGTGTAGTGTCACAGACATTATAGAAAGGTACTTACTATTGTAGAGGTTCACAGGCCTGTGTAGGACTGTGAACTCGGCAGGTG
>JBBPUG010000692.1:0-17147 GCA_038094535.1 Tubosaeta aff. alveolata | reverse complement strand
GTAGAATGTATACCGTGATGACCGAAGGTAAAATTTGGACCTCTGCAGTCTCATCATTTACCGAAACACTCTCGGAATTTGAAACGAAATTTAGCATATTACTCGGAGCGTATTCTAGAGTACTTCCCGTGATGACCGAAAGTAAAATTACAACCTTTGCAATTTCACAATCTTCGAATCTGATCTTCGGTCACTTGGAGACAGAAACCGAGGCCTCGCGTGAACTGAACGCCATCATCTCCGTTGAATTCCGGTGCGTTGTGGTGCTATGAGACGACCGAGGATGAGCGTGTGTTTGAGCAAAATTCCCGCGGTGACAAGTTGACTGAAAAAAAGAGTAAGTAATTCCCACTCCTCGATGACTTACGACTTTGTCAAAGCAGTCGGACACAAATCGCACGACCAGTCCGTAAGTCGTTTCTTGTCCACGACTGCGCACATCAATGAACCCCATCTTAGGTCTCTTGGACCCGCAAGGACATCATCACGTACGCGCTTGGCGTTGGTGCGAAGAAGGACGCCCTCTCGCTCGTATACGGTAGGTGTCACCCACACTGAGCACTCGACTCTGATTGACCACCGTAGAACTCGGTATGTACACCTAGTCATTCTCGATGACCACGGCCAACAACCACAGACAAGGCGTGGGCGCCCTTGCCAACCTACCCTGTCGTTCTCAATTTGAAGGGTACGTTTCGTTCCTATCCCGGATGCATCGCTGCAATATTTTTAGGTGACGACACTGATGTGTCCCTCTTTGCGAGCAAAATTGGTGGCGAGGCGATCCCCGGTCTCCCCGAGCTCAAGCCTGACAGGGTGGTGCGGGCGGACCCTAGGCTTAATACTAGTGCCTGACTGGACCCTAGGTTCATGGTGCTCAGAGCATCCAAGTCTTGAAGGACTTGCCAGTGGAAAGTGGGCCAGGATGGAAGCTCTCGAGCAGAATCTGTGCCGTCCACGAAAACAGTGGGTGTTACGGTTTGTTACGAGCCCTTGCTCACCTCGATTCAAAGAGTCTGGCATCATTGTCGAGCACGAGTCATCTCTTGTGGACCCTAAAGGCATAGCTTATGCCAAGCTCTTCGTAGGCATCTTTCATTGTCCGCTTCTTTCATTGACCCCCATGCAAGAGCTCTTCGTTTTATCTCGGCGCCAAGGCAAACGGGGAAAAATTCTCCAAAGTCATCGCAAGTGCACCCCAGGCGAAACCTATTCCCAAGGACCGTAAACCGGACTGGGTCATCCGAGATAAAACGACGCCGGAACAGGCACTCATCTATCGTCTCAGTGGAGATTACAATCCCCTTCATATTGGTATGTTTATCTCTCCTCGGTTCCTGAGATCTGGACCATCCTTAGCGCTCAGATCCCGTTGTGGGCAAGGCACTGGGCTTTGGTGATGTCATCCTGCATGGCTTGGCTTCCTTTGGATTCGCAGCCCGTGGTCTTGTCCAAGAAGTTGCTAAAGGAGATCCCCGTGCTCTCAAAGTATTTGGCGTACGCTTCACAGCGCCCGTCAAGCCCGGCGACGAACTGGAGACACACGGATGGGAAGTAGGCCCTGGTCCAAATGGGACCACCGAAATCACATTCATCACCAAGAACATCACGTCGGGAAAGGTTAGTGCTGAAACATATGTTATGCCCTATTCTGATCGCCATCAGATTGCTCTGGGAAATGGTGTCGCCTTTATTAAAGGGACAGACAAGAGCAAATTATGAACCTGGACTGTAATATAACTTAAACAATCACCTATGTGCTTCCCCATCAGTCAACCCCATCTAGCTTGGAACTCAATATTCTCCCGCGGTCGAATATGGCGTCTGCCTCAAGATAGCATCCTTTAAGCCAACGGCTCGTCTCCCCCCTGTGCACTTCCCCGCCGTTGGGAGGTTTGTCCACGAATCCCGTACGTGCATGAAGCACTCTCCGGTTATCGAAAAGAACAGCATCGCCTTCGTGTAGGGTATATTCAAAGCGGTTTGCCTTGTCGTCTAGCAGTGCAACAAATTTTCCGAGGGCCGTGTAGAATGTCGTCGGCGTTGAACTCATTAGCGGTGCTTGGAATGGTGGTGAATAATTGATATGTTTGATGATCCGCTCTGAAGCAGACACGGCATCTAGTTTGATCGTCGGATGTTCGTAATGCAAATGGTGTCCATCATTTATGTAGTGAAACGGCACGCGTGTCGTCGCCAAAACATCAAAGTCTGCTGGACGCGATTGTTGAAGTAACGAAGCAGCATACACCGCGTCCACAAAGATCGAGGTGCCCCCGATGACGCGGTTGCGCAGACAATGCAGGATTTGGTATCGTGGTGGGTGTTGAAAGTAGCTGTTCCAGAGCTTGAGCGTCTTTTCAACACTAGGTGGGAGCGACATACAGCAAATCCATGTGCAAGCCGAGATCGAGGTTGGTGTACGCAATGTTGCGACTGTTGGGGACGTTCTTGACGTCCCACAGCTCGCCGTAAAAGGTGGTGCGTAGGTGTCCAAATGTGTTGGCCAGCTTTCGAAGCTCGCACGTACCATTCGAGGTTTGGTCGTTTGGTACGCCTGTCACGAAGAGCAGACCGTACCGGGTCAGTTGGTTGATGGCACGAAGAAGACGAGGGGGGTCCACGAGTTCGTCGTAGGGGGTATAGAGATCTCGGGCCTGCGAGATTGACGACGCATTCCAAAGTGTGGGTTCCGTATCCCGATGGAATTTCCCAAGCTTTGATGGAGAGGAATAACGTTCTAGGAAGGCTGTCTTATAGAACGACTGATGCCCATCTGTCCACCGGATTTGAATGCCGTCGGTTGTGACAGTCAGACCACCCTGAGCGGGTCGTATGTCAGCTGGAATATCGGAGGATCGGTGAAGTTTCTGAGATGTGGAGGGGTGAACACATGATGGGCACTGGCATGAGTCTCGTAGCCATCGGTGCGAAGCGTCAGCCTTGCCGTGAATGGTCAGCCCAGCTTCGTCAAAGCTGACACCAGACGAGATATATCTAGCTTGCAGGAGTAAGCGATTCCGTGTGCGAGCCAACATAGATGGTTGTTTGGATCTAAAGCCTTTGCCAAACAACCGCTCTTCTAAATTTGTCATAACAAACCTCCGATCATAAACAGCCGCTCAGACTCGGAGACCTCGTTCGTTTTGCTTGACTATACGAAAAAAGGAGACGTTGGTCTTACACCACCATCCGTCATTGAAATGGTCACCCTTCATTGCCTATGTTAGCCTGTCACTTGCGCTGACGAAGCTGCAGGTTCATCCCTCCCATGCGCCAGACTACAGTCCAGGGTCTAGAACAACATATGCCCACGACTGGTCTCCGGCAGGTACTGGTGGAAAGATTGAGCGACGAGGACGTCATTTCGCGGATGCCCATGGACGCGTCTGTAGCCTTCGAGGAGTCAACTTGTCCGGTTCCAGCAAAATGTACAAGCTTCCTCGTCATGGCTTATTATGCGTATTGACAGTTGCGTTTGAATAGTCCAGTTGATCATGACCACACCACGTTCCCTGCGAACCACCACGCGGTTACTTTCGTCGGTCGACCGTTCCCTCTGAAGGAAGCGCCCGAACATTTCTCTCGCTTGAGAAGATGGGGCCTGTCGTTTAGTGAGTCAAAAATACCCTGGGATATACTGTCTCATCTTGGGCTTCCAGTTCGCTTTCTCATCACCTGGGAGGCGGTCGAACACGCTGGCCAGTAAGTTGCTCTCGAAGGTGTCCGTGATATGACTGAACAGTTGTAGTGGGATCTATGATATGGAGTATCTGACATACGTGAAGAAATTGCTGTCTTTACTTCCTGAATACGGCCTATCTGCGTTCGTTGTTGTTCACCAGGATGTTTGGTCGAGATACTCCGGGGGGTCTGGTGCACCTGCATGGACACTTGAGGATATTGGATTTGATTTGCATGCTTTGGAAGAATCGGGGGCTGCATGGCTTTTGGGTGTTAAAGGAGGCGGTCACGTTGAAGCCGAGCGCGGTATATGGCCATGCGGCTATCAAAAACTCGCTGCAGCTACCATGGCGTGGGTTGGTTACTCTATGAGCAATGATCCTTGTTTAACCTCGTCATCTACAGGACCTGCTTCTGGGCGGGTGATACATTTGCCCCGAAACTCAAGGTGACACTTGCAAATGGAGACGTAAAATCTGTTCAGCAGTACCTCCAGGATGCTTTTCTAGACATGTATGCCGTTGTCGTTCAAACGCTGGATGGCTTAGAAGGAGTGCTTGGATTTGAGGTGACTAGATGATTTTTCTATGACATCCCTGGAATATTGATCGCTCCAGATAATGAACGAACCACATAGAGGATACATAGATCTCCCTTCCCTTCATAAATTTGATTATAACACGGATTTACACCTGTCCTTCGTTCGTGAGTGCCCATGCTCAAATTCCGTAAAATAGGGTTGACCTGCTTCTCTAGCTTCTGCGTTCCAATCATTTATGCTCGGTTCTGGATATTCTACCTTGGTCTCTCACTGGACGCGGTCGTTCCCTATGCCCACTCGCAAGACCTCCCAAAGCGTGTTGAACTGTGACAAACGTTCGGCGTGGCGTCCCGATGGCCCCACGGAAGGTAAATGCGTCTGGGAGATGCATGGTGTCTGGGGGTGGGATAGAGTGAAGGCCGAAGGCGTCGTCTTGCGCGAAAATTATTTCACAAAACATCCTGTCAGCGGTCGCAAGGTGTGTCCTCTCTCCAGTAGTTTGGTCGAAATGGAATGCTCCTTAATCACGTGTAGGTTGATTGGTATACGGACTTTTATTTTCCGTTCCTGAAGCGATGGGCAGAGCGTGTACACAGCGTCGCGCCGAGGGAGAAAATGCTATTTGTGGAGCCGATTCCCAATGAAGTACTGTGGTTTTTGGCGTATGGATGTGTCTGGAAGGCCCTGAACTCCCTGAACAGTTCTGTCCTCCGTCGTGGACCACAGGAAACCAAATACCCAATATGGTTTTTGCTCCTCATTGGTGAGGCTGACGGATGGATGTAATGGATTCCTGTGTCCTCACTTGCTTTCAGGTACGACCTAAACGCACTCTTCACGAAGGCGTTCGGAGACTTTACTGTCAATGTGCAGGGATTGTCACGAGTAAGTCATACCTCTATACAATCACAGACACGACCCTTACATGTATTACAGGGGATGTTTCCGCTCAAGGCATTTTATTGGGGCCAGACAGGTGCCCGGGATAACTATTCTTTACAGATAAAGAACATTGTCGATACTGGACATAGAGTACTTGGCGACATACCTATTCTCATCGGCGAGTGTGGCATACCTATGGATATGAAGTACGTGCTCCTCGGACCTTTTGTTGACTGATCTCACGGTTTGTAGTGATAAGGAATCGTTTGCGACGGACAACTGGAGGTGGCAGTACCGAATGATGGATGCCATGATGACTGCGCTGGAGCGATCCCTCGCTAGCTTCACGTATGAACCCAAGCCCTGTTGATTTCACGCAACGGTCTCACACCCGGGTCAGATTGTGGAACTATAACCCAGAAAACACAGATGCTTATGGCGACGATTGGAATGGCGAGAGCTTTTCCTGGTTTAGTCGTCGACGCGCTCTCCCCGCCTCGCTTTTGGACTTTGAGCAAAGTTCTTTCACGCTCGACAACGGAGGTCGCATTTTGCCATCTGTCGTCCGCCCATACCCAGCAAAGACGGCGGGGATACCCTTGAAGTTTGATTACGAATTGAATACCGGAGAGTTCACCTTCGAATGGAAGCTCACCGAAGAAAGCACCTCGCGCGAAACTGAACTATACATCCCTTCTCTGATCTACCACGGCCGCAAGCTGGTCGTCGAAGGTCTCACTTCCGAGGACAGGTACACATACGACGAAGCCCGACAAACGCTCTTTATCGTTCACGGCGATTCCCCAACGAAGACGCGCAAGATCCATGTTGCCGTGTTTCCACCTCTCCGTGGCCACTTCCATCTCAACACGTTCTGGGGAGACTTTGGGGAACTCATTCTCTCTGGTTTGGTCGTCTTCATCGGCATATTTTTAATTATCAAGGTTAAATTTTACATGTGATACCCTTTTGACAGCGAAATCATCATTCTCTACCTGTTTCTAAAACTCTCGTTCGCGGTCGCAACTTACTGAAACTAGGGTTTTAGCCCACTGAACGGCACTTTTGAACTCAACAATGTGGTTTTGGGGAACTCCCGACGAGGGCGGCTTGATCCAAACATTGAAGCGAATCTATCTCTTGGCAAGTGTCTTGCGTCAGTGTGTACCCGAGAGGGGAAAAACGGCTTAACTTGAGAGTTACTGTGGTTGACTGCACGCTCCCATGAAAGCAGCGCGGACGCAAAATTCCAAGGAAAGTCCACAAGGCCACGAACTTTCTTTGAAATCATTGTCATCAGAACTCCCTCGCTTGCAGGTAGAAGACTTAGAAAACGCGGCTCTGCATCAAACAGAGAACAAGCGCAACTGTCATTGTCAAACACTGGGATGGTGTTCCAGCAAGATTTTGGAGGCAGAGACGGGCTTGGAGTCCACAAGGGCACGCACCCTCTTTGAAATCATCGCTGTTAGTTCTCCCCCATTTGCAGCCCATACAGAAACAAGCGCAACTGTCATTCTCAAACACTGCTTGGATGGTGTTCCAGCTAGATTTTGAAGGCCAAATTGATCCGCACAGCTACCGCTTCGATCATCTGAGTTTGTCATTGATCTGATTATGCTGGAAGGCAAATATAAGACGTGTCCCGTTTACTTACCAATCCGTAGGTTCCGTTCTGCTTCCAGAGATGCGCCTCCCTCCAATAGCTGCGCTCGTTGCGGGAGCGTTTGTGGTCCACGCAGTTTCCCCCGATGCGACAACCAACGACTTCAATACATTCCGCTCCCAGCACCAAAACAACACGAGGTTGCGCTACGTCGCAAACTCAGGAATCTGTGAAACTACACCTGGCGTTAACCAGTATTCTGGCTACATTTATGTCGGAAAAAATATGTCCATGGTCTGTGTGTTCTGTTGGTAGAGCAGGGAGGTACTGACAATTTTGAGGTGATAGTGGTTCTGGTTCTTTGAGGCCCGCCAATCACCAGAAACAGCGCCGTTCGCGCTCTGGTAAGGATATTTCAAACGAGTGACGGCAAGAATGAAATCCAATCACCCGTGTGAAAGGCCGAACGGCGGCCCAGGATGCTCCTCCATGATTGGCCTCTTTACCGGTAAGCCAGCGTGTGGGTGTGCTACACACCGAACTTAGTGATCGCTCTGGTCTCCAGAAAACGGACCATGCCATGTAAACGAAGGTGGAAATACGACGTCTCTCAACCCATACAGGTGGGCCGAGTGTTTTCTTGTTGGTGGATAATGCTCAAATAGGCAAGACAGTTGGAACAACGTGAGTAATAGTGCGTTGTTCGCATGCCCTTCGAGAACGTGACTCATCTTTGAGTCCAGTGCTCTACATTGATCAGTGCAGGGTTCTCTGATACGGTTAACAGTACAGAATATAGCGCGACATTTGTTTGGAAAGCATTCCAGATCCTCTTCGAGAGCAAGCTCTTCTCAAAGTATGCTAGTCGCGAGTATGTGCTTCTGGATGTCCCTTGGAATACCATACTCACATAGCCAGGTCCATCTTTGCGACAGAGAGTTACGGTGGTCACTATGGACCCGGCTTTGTGTCGTACTTTGATCATCAAAACGCATTGATTGCTAACGGCGCCATCAAAGGCGGACGTATCGTCGTCAGCGCTCTCATTATCACCAAGTGAGTCCTACCCAAACGATTGTAGGTGTCAAGTTGTTCAATGACTTCAATGCAGTGGCTACATTGACCCTAAGATCCAATACGAGTCCTACTATAAGTTCACGGCAGACGCTCCAGGATATGGTCAGCTCCAGCCTGACAGTGTGCTGAAGAATATTTCCAAAGCACTCTACGAACGCGACGGATGCGCCGCGCAAGAAGAAGCCTGTTACGCTGCTGGTCGCACGACTAAACCCAACGCCATTTATAGACAAGCAGATGACTATTGTGTACGTTAGATCCTTGCATGTTTGATGCACCTTCTCTAACACCAGTATCTCATCCTGATAGTCCACCAACGTCTTCCTTCCCGCAATCGGTGACCGAGACCCGTATGATCTCCAACAGAAGTTTCCGGGGCAGTTCCCTTATCAGTACTACTTGAATTACCTGGTGATTCCGGAGGTACTGAAAAAATTGGTGCCGAAACTGCTTACCAAGAATGCCCAAACCATCCCCATGATTTGTTCACGAAGTCCGGGGATGTACGTCACGCGCGGTTCCCGACAGTGACGTGTTCAAATGAATAGCTATAGAGCGGACGGTCATGGCTTCCTGAGCTTTCTAAATTGGCAAATTCTTGACTGAGGATCTTACTATGGGTACGCAGGCTCTTCGGCTACTTTGGCGTACGTCCGAGGTTCCCCTCGTTTGCGATACACTGAATGTCCCATAGAATCACGACTGCGCCCTCGCCATGAACTGGTACGGAAAAGAGTGCTTCCGCAATACCCCACTCTCAAATATTACCCTTGATGGCACGGTCATCGCTGCCGTCACAAACGTGGACAATTTCTCTTTTGCGTATGTGCATCTTTTGCAGGCGATGGGTGATGCTAATCCAAACAGGAGAGTCTATGGTGCTGGCCATAAAGTGGTATGTTGAAGTTCGTATCAATAAATCAAGTACCACCTTACCAATTATTATTTTTTAGCCTGCGTACAAACCTACGGCAGCTCTAGAGATCCTTTCTCAGATCGTCAGAAAGGAATCGTTCCATTCGGTGTAAGAGACTGGTATCTACTAAATAGCTATTTATAAGCGCCAAACATCGTAAGAAGTTCAGTCGTTGAAAATGCAATGTTCACAATCAACGTCTGTTATTGAAAAATCTGCGTCGTAGGTGACGCTGGTCCTGGTATTTTACTTATTGGAATAGCAGCGTCGTGGTCGTCATTTTTGTGGACTGTCTTGAAACGGTTTCAAAAACATGCTCGCTCAAATCTTGTCGGTGTTAGGAGTCGAACACTGTACATTGTGTGACTTCAAGAACGATGCGTAGCCATTCACATAGCGTAGTCTGATTTGATTTATTCAAGTGCTATTTAGCACCAAGTAGGTGGTTCCGGCACATCCATGACGATCATGAACGCGCTGCAGTAACCACCGTGGGGTTGTCGTTGACGTCCTGTCTTGGTACCACATACATTGGCATTAGGCTTTGCCACCTAGTCATTGTGTTCATTGCTGCCTCATAACAGTTGCCTTGTTGCATGAAGGTGAATGACAGAGGTACAGTGCAAATGGGTACTCTCTTGGAAGTCTGTCTGATGACAGACTACACAAGGGAGTGCTCACAGAAAGAGACCAGGGCAAGCAGAGATAGTACAGGGAGGACTCATGTATTCTGCTCTTCTGTCTCCATGAGCAGGGTGGGGCTAAGTTCAGTTGGATTTGATCTGGGAGGCATGAGTGTGGAGAAGTAGGAGAGAAGATGTTACATTCGTGGTATAAACCTGATACAGAGGCATGGGAGAAGCTATCTGGCATTAGGTCAGTATAAGGAATCATCATACTCTATTGGGTTGCATACCTAACATGTCACTTGGCATCTTTGTACACAAGGTCATCCTCCAGACCTTCAACCGATTCTACATTGGAGTTGTTGCTGGTGGCATTATTGAGCACTCTATGCGAAGGCTGAGTGTCACCAATTGTGAGTGCCACCAAATCATCCGCATAAATGGCACGACAGTCAATGTCATCTTCACAGATCCCTCGTTTCCTTAGAACATTCTGGATCAATTGCAGCTCCACTTTGCTCATTGCAAGTTCAGCCTCTGCTTCTTCCTCCATAGTTCGGAAGAGGCCATAACGTCTCTCCAGAGCTTCGATGTTAGCTTGTGCTAAACTGATGCGGTGGAGAATGGTATTATTGGATGCGACCTTGGTGACGTAGGCTTTCTGAAGCAAAGAATCAGATAGGCGCGACAAGGCCCTTGTGAATATCTCCCTCCTCTGTCTGTTGTTAAGCCAAGACCAGATGGAAAGGAATTGCATACCTCCACCATCTCCACAGGGTCTTCGTAATCGATATCTGTGGATGAACTGTCTTCACGAGCACTGGTTGCAAACCTCAGCTAGAGGGGGGGGAGGAGCGATTCGAGGTCGGTACGGTCTGTACCTCAACCGCATGCGGGCCTGCACTTCAGCGGTATGCTCTCGTAGACTAGTATCCATGTCACTAGGTGGGAGGTTTGGTGGAGGTAAAATCGGCCTAACAGTTTCTCCACTTGATGGAGTAGACGGGAGCGAAGGGTCCGAGAGCATAGTGCTAACAGACATGTATAATTACCACACAAACGGAACGCACTTTGATGTTGAGGTATGGTAAGCGGACTTTGAAAGACTCGCCCGTGGCACTGGCGTGATTCATAATAGATTCGGTAGATCTCACTCTTTAGACCCACGCAGATCTCGAGATCCTCACCCAAGTTATTAACAAAGAGCCTCTCCACTTGGTATAAGACCAGTGGTATTGAATTATTTTACCGCTAGATCTGGCAGGCATCACAACATCCAGATACGCCTACGGCGGAATATCCAGGCAAACATGCATGTACCGAAAGAATACCCCATCAATATGAGCATTGCCTGTGCGTTTGGCATATACATTGTTCGAATTGACAGGTTGACCAGGCCCGTCATAACATTGGCCTGAATTCATGGCGACGTGAGAGATTGAGGGATGGGTTCTGAGTCAATACTCACGACAAGGAAGATCACAAGCCCGTTCTTGTTTACAGCTTCAAGTAAAGGGGGGGCGGATTGTGGCGAGGAGAGCGTAGGATCCTCTTGGAAGACCATTTTGCCCGTGGGGTCCGATGGATTTTTCAACGTCGATATACGAATAGGGAAAAATATCATATCTATGAGATAGAACGCGAGGATGAATGATGTATTGAAGGCGACGATCCAGAGAATATATGGCAAGTTTACCTGCATCAAGAGAATATGGTTATAGGGTGGGAGTGACAAGTTGTAGACCACTAACCATCCGTCGTGAGACCTGAAGACCGCGTCGCACAATTGCCAGCAGGACCCACCACACCACGGCGTACGAGAACAATTCAATGGTGATCTTTGCGTTTCGTCTAGGGGCAGAGGGGTCTAATATTATGGGACGCTGGGAGTCGCCACTCTTGGTTAGAATAGCCAGCTGCTTGCGAAAAAAGGACGGAGAAGGCGGGAGGATGATCGTGCCGAGCGAAAGACCCATAATATGGAGCGAGAGATAACCTGGCGACATGAGCGTTGACAGGTTTGTCAAATACCTCACTTACCCAAGAGCGAGATTATCCCCTCCTTGTTCGCGTAAATGATATTACTTCGGGGTGCATTCAGAAGGAAGCTTTCCAACCCCGCAAACGATAGTGTGAATTGGTGCACTATCGCACACGACGTTAAAAGAACTATCCCGAGATAACTCGAATGACTCACGGATACCAATCCAAAGGCTCAACAGCGAGATGGGCACATACTTTATGATCGGGTGGAGGGCCACCTCTGCGACGGGCAAAATGGCAAGTGTCAAGAAAAAGTTCCAATGCACCCCATATTCCGTGACATGTTCCTGAAACGAATGAGACTGTAAACCCAAGCATTGATAAGCGAGTCACCATACAGGGTATTCCGTTCCCTTGACAAGTAGCACGCGCACAATGCCTAACAAAACGATCGGCAAAATCTTCTTGATGACCCGATACAGCTTTGATTTCACGTCAGCTTGCAACTGAGATGGATTCTTGATGAGGGGTATCGCGGAAACAATGCCTTGGGAAAAAACAAACGACCCAACTCCGCAGTCCATCTAACACGAGCGATCAAGCCAACCCCAACGAGATATGTGTACGAAATTGACTCACCAACGACACGCCATATGTTTCACATTTCACAAGGGAGCGTGGAAAGACGGGAAAGTCGACTGCGAGGATGGAAAACACGGTTATGAGCATCATGTTAGCACGGTATGCCGTGAGTGCTGGAAGGGGTCTCAATGTCAGTCCATCGGCTAGACGACGCTCTCGTGTAATAGTTGATTGTACGCTATTCGTCTTCGAGAACAGAGGAGATCCACCTTCGATTTGAGGAAGAAGCAGAAGGACGCAACTTAGAGCCAGGAGAAGCGCCAACAGTCCTCCTGGTGCATCGGCATAGACTGTCAGCGCAAGCGACAGTGGTAAAACCAATACTAGCCATTCAAAGACGAATGGCATAGCACGGAACACAGCGAAACGCGTTCGCAGAGCCGAATGAAGAGTTATGGATGCCTTTCTACCTTGAGCAAGACTCCCTTGAGGTGCGTCTAAACGAACTCACCAACCCAACTGCCGAAATAGCATTTACGTGGAATACAGATGAACCTGTCATTCCAGAGACGAACGCCTCCTTTGTGGCCTTGTAGCTATCATCCATCTCGAGGTCCAATTTGAAATACTGAAACAGTGAAAGCCTTGATTTTCAAGGCACGTGACCAGCATGCACAATCTCAAGCACGCGTCTGCACTGATCCTACAAATCTACGATGACCCCAAGTAACCCAATTCACTCCGACGATTACCCCAACTCCACCAATGGCCACGATAGCGTAATTCATGTTGTACTCGTTGACTGGATATGATGTGGGTAGTACGAAGAGTATGCACATGAATGCCGTGAACTGTCAACAGAGGTAGGAAGGAATGGCACAGTAGCGATGACTATTAGGACTTACAAGAAAGCTTGCAAGGTTGATGGGCCATGACCATTTTCCCAATCTAAAAGGACCGGGTTCGGGGAGCCTGGCAAATTCATCAGTTTGACAGCATTTTCATCATTATTGCTCACGAATCTGGCCAAAACACCCGAATCATGATAGGTTGCAAATAGCTGAGCATTACGGATATCGCCGCAGAAGACAACATCGCATTGAACTTGGAAGCAAATAGTTAGTCATGCGTGCAGCGATAGAGTAGAGACAAACGGCAATCGCTGAGCCTATGTAGGCACACGAAAGAACGGACGTCCACACACCCCAGTAAGGTGCTTGGAAACGATTGAGCGCCATGAACTTTGCCTTCAGCGGAAATGCATTGTCTCTTGCCAGAGCATAAAACAGTCTTGAACTTGCAGTGAATGCAGTGATTGATGCTGTTAATTGCGCTAGTCCGATGACCACGAGGCAGACAATGGTGGGGTTCCGTCCAACCGCATCGTGGAACAGTTGGGCGATGGGTATAGCATAGGTCGTTGCTTGTACGTTGGCAATGCTCTGCACAGAGAAAAGGAGGGCGAGCATATATGCAAGTCCGATAAGCCATGAACCCGCAATGCTTCCTACAACGGCGAGGGGCGCAAGAATCTCGGCACCTCTGGCTTCCTCGGCAACTTGAGCAGCTGTCTCACAACCTTCCAAGGTATAAATAGCCTTGCACTTCCTCAGATGTGGCATTCTCTCGAAATATGACACTTACCTGAAGAAAACCCAGGAGAACGACAAAGCCTCGGGAACCCCATCCAGTGTAGCTGAATTACCGCATAAGGACAGCTGCACTCTCAGACTAGCTACTTACTTTTTGTAGTTCGTGAACACAAAATCGGCAGAATTCTCCAAGGCATCTTAGTCTCCTAGTAAGATCCACGGAATATGGACTCAACAGTACCTTAACGGGCGCCTTCACAAGGAGTGCTATCACAAGCACGAATGTACCCCCAAGCGTCCACCAAAAGTTGAAGGTGCTCACTCGGCCGATGGCTTTCGTTCCAACGGTATTGATAATGCCCGAGGTGATATTGACAGCCCACGCAATCGCAGCAATTTCGACGCGGGTTAGGGATCGGCCCTGTCCAACCTCTGCGATCGAAGCAATGTACAGTGCGACGCTAATCCGGTCATTGGAAGAATGTCGACTGTACTGATGTGACACCCACCTGAGGTTCCCGGCGGTTCCAGTAAAGACCATTGCAATAGAGTATATCCATCCTGTACAGACTAAATTAGAGTGAATTTGTTCTCTTTCTATGAGATCATCCGTTCAGACGCACACCCAAGTACCGGTAGATTGGGCTTCATCCTGCATACCCAAAAGTAAAGGCCACCCAGAGTTGGGCTAGGAAACGTCTGGTCAGTCACCGGGCCTATGATGCATCGGCTACTCACTATGAACTGCATATCTCTGCGAGACTGAGAGCGATGAGAAACATGAAGAAACTACATATCTAGACTGTCGTGAGGATGAATGAACACTGGAACCAGAACCTACATTCCAACCCCAGAACAACCCAAGTGGGCCACCAGAAAACAATCCGGTTTGGAACGCGCTGCTCATCCCCGTTAGGATCCCGATGGCACAAAACGATATACCCAACACCCCGAATAGTGACATTTCACGACGAAACTCGGGCTGGTACCCCAGGTCGAGGAGACGCTTATCTGAGGCATCGACTTTGTCCTCGATAAAACCATTGTTCTTCTCATGGGTCGCATTCTCGTGAAACGTCGACATGAGAGATATGATCATTGCTGTGCAGGCAACCTACGGCTATTTAAGAGACCTGGTCAGTGGTAAACGACTTATGATCACGGGAACATGCGGCACTGTGGGATGAGATGGCACTATTTTTACCCGAACAAGGGAAAGACGAGATAAACCATGCAGTCTTCAATGTCATCTTATTATGGCGATTGGTGAGGCAAAGACGCCATAGCAAGTTCAAATGACTAAGGTCACAGTTTGGTTTTGTTACTTGTGCATGACGACGGAATGCCACGCAAAGCGACATCAAGCAAGAAACGGAAACGGGTGGGTGGGTCTGAACCACAGAAGAAACGGCATCGACAAGCACGGAGAGGAATATGTGAATTGAATGTCGACGAGCTTTATATCGTACGTGCTGGTCTGCCATGTCTTGACTTGTTCTTGATGTGTCAAAGATATTCACATTTATCTACCCAATGGACCTCCTGAACTTTACGCGTACATGCAAATATCTTCGAGGTATCTTGATGCACAAATCCTCGTCGTTTCTCTGGAAGAATGCACTTTACCAAATTGAGGACCTTCCTCCCTGCCCTACTGACCTGACTGAGCCGGAATATACCAACCTCGTGTTTTACTCCCGTTGCCATGTGTGTACCCTACTTTGGAAGATGATTCCAAACCTGACTTGTAGTCAAGGGATGTGGCAAGCACGCCAGCACTATTCTCTGGAATATACGTCGCAGGTATTGCCCGGCTTGCAGAGCTGAACGGTATGCTTTCACTAGCTTCCTGGTAGTCAGGGAGGCATCAGGTCACTTATTTTGATTGCAGACTTCGCTCTCTTTCATCTTGTGATGGAGTAGTCGCGAGGGGTGTTCCCTGGGACTCCTGCAAAATAGGCAATAGTATGTGACTTCACCATCGAAACTAACATGTACTGATCACCCTTGCCCTCAGATTGGGGATATTGGGTCGACAGAGACCAGATGGAATCGTTCATGCATGAATACCACCAGTCCACGGACAAGGAGTGGTTTCTGAATGAGAAGCGGAAACGGTGTTTGACTATTTCATCGGTTCGAATCAATATTTCTGTTTTGACCAGCTTTCTTATTGGATGCAATAGCATGCAGGCCGCTGTGAACGTTGGCAGAGACAGAATGGGCGAGTACACCGATATGACCTAGAGGTCCTTAGGAAGGAGCGAGGGTCAAGGTCAGTCCTACCCCTTGAAATCGGTTGTTTTGAATTAAAGCTAGGATAGCATTTTCCAACGCCTCAGGCAACACGGCTATGAGCGCGAAATTGCGCACTTCGGAGAGGAAACCATCAAGCAATCCTACAAATCCGCCTTCCTCAAGAACCACCACTCTCTCACAGACAGTGGTCAGTTTTTTTTGAGAGATCCTGTTTGTCCAGAGCTGACTCCAGGTATGTTAGAATGGGATCAAATGTGGCCCGATTGGATCAGAATCATGGAAGGCTTCCAGACACGGCGACTCAACGGAATCCGTCTTCCACGTCGGCACTGGTTGGTGTTTGAATACACCGAATACGTGACACATCGTCCATCGGATGCACCAACCTTTGAATTGCTTCCGCATGTGACGGACCTAGCTCGTTTCCCCCCCTTTCAGGAGATCATCAAGGCTCCCGAAGATGCTCCGATGGACAGGCCGCTTTTTGCGTCCGCATTTTCACAGCTGCCCGCACTAGTTGGCCAGTGGAGGAAGCAGCTCGATCTTGACGTTGCTGAGCTGGTCAAGATTCCGTCCGATTTATCTTCGGAAAGAGTCGTGTCCACTCATTTGGCATGCAGCACCGCAACAAGTTCGGAGCTATGCCAAATGGACTTAGACAAACTACGTCTTGCTTGTGCTGCATTCCACATAGGCTGCTCTTGCCTTTTTACCTACCCAGAGGTGTTTTTCACCAAACACCATCTAAGCTACCCACAGTATCATGAGGACACATCGACAGATGATGTCCCGGATCAACCTGGCATTAAAATGTTGGAAGAGGCACCTTATATCGTCCATGCGTGCAGACTGGATCCAAATTTCGCTACAGCAAAAGACATGGACTGTCGTAACGCTCGACTAAGTTGTCTGTGTTGCAAGGGCTCGACTCTCGTTATGGATTGGAGGAGTGCGGTATGCATCTTCCTTTTCGCTGACCATAATTCGCGCGATTAAGCATTGATGTTGAACGCCAGATGCTGCATGCACTTTATAAACATTATGAAGTGGCGAGCCTGGCACCTCTCTCTGAGTCGCCACGCTGGGGACTTATCAGCGATGAACACATCGGCGCAATCCAAGCTGCTGAAGAAGCTTTCAAGATGCACAACATGGCAGATTATTTTAGGCGGTGTTTGCTATGTCAGCCTCGTGTTGGGGATTACTTGAGAGCTAACGAAATTATCACTCATTTGCGGACACGGTGAGGACTTGCATTGTTGCTTTGATGCATGAGGAATGTGCTTATCGACGACGCTCAGTCATGGTATCGACATGCAAGTGCTCGAGCTGAAACGAGGTGTACATTATGAACACATGGGGATACTGAATGAATATTTGAGCCAGGTGGAGATGGCAG
>JBBPUG010000691.1:0-17159 GCA_038094535.1 Tubosaeta aff. alveolata | reverse complement strand
TAGCATCACATATCTACTCTACCATGAGCCCATTCTACACCCTCGGACAAACACATACCCTAGGCCCACCCCTTCCCTTCGGCGAAATGTCACAGTGGGCCCAACTTAGGGCCACCAAACAGTTAGGGGTAAATGCAGCTTGGGGTGGCCGAATGCCTCGGACCAAAGTTGCTACATTATGTGTAGATGTCCTCATCCGACGCCTCAAAAATATTATGGTTTTCACTTGCCGGGTTAAGAAGTTCATTGATGCTCATACGGTGCAAACTTTGAAGAATACCAGTCGCCTGTAAGCTGTCCAAAGCATCGCTGACTAGCTTTTCAGCTTCGGAAGTGTCAGAGTGGACAAGAGATTGGATAGGAATGGATGGGCAGGTGGTACTTGCATCGACATCGGTGTCAGGCAGAATACCGGCCTTCCACCAACAGTTTCGGATAGTTGTTGTGTCGACATCCTTCCATGCGGCATCAGCAAGGCACATAGCATCAAGTTGATCAATATCGTAGATTTCGGATAGTGCATGGTTAGATGATTCATAGCGAACGATCGAACGTTGGATAAATTTGGTGCGATAATGGGCCTTGAATGTGCGGATGATCCCCTGGTCGTTTGGCTGGACATGTGAGGTGAGGTTTGGTTCGAAGTTGATGACCTCGATGTTGGTGAGCCCTTCCGGGACGATGTGTCCAGAGAAGTTGTCCTGTAAAAGAAGAATCTTACGGTTCTCCTGCCTGAGTTTACGGTCCCAGTCCTGCAACCACTCCTGGTAGATGACTGCTGTCATCCAATCCTTTGCGTTGTGCCAGTAGTAGAACCCAAGCTCCGACCCTGTCTTGCCCTTGAATGCATGGGGTTTCTGCCACTTTCCGATAATGAGTGGTGGTAACTTCTGTGAGCCGTCCACATTCGCCGTGAAAAGATACATGAGGCGCATTTTTTTCCCTTTGATGCCTGGGAGTGGCTTAGTCACCAGGCCACAATCTGGAGGCATACTACAGGACTTCAGATGCTGAATTTACATAAGGTAGAAGAACTCACGCATAATTTACGGGGGCCTCGTCTGTATTGAAAGTATCACGTTTCTTGTAGTGTTTCTGTCTGATCAGACATTGGATGCGATGTCGTTCCTTCTCGGCAGTTGCAACAGCCACAGAACCGGCTTCACCATGATGCTTTATGTCCCTCAATCCAACTCGGCTTTTGTAGCGAGACAACCATCCATCACTCAATTTCAGGTGTTCATCCTCGGGTATACCAGTGAGCTTAGCAAACGTCCTCCATTTATCACGAATACAGGTAACATTGCCTGTGAGAACAAGATTGTCTGCCATCGCTTTGAAGACCCATAGATCAAGCATCTCCGTCACCTCTGGATGCTGTGACTGGCGGATCCGTTTGTTCACATGTTCCAAACTAGTACTAGAATCATATTCTGCACGCCATGCAGCCTCGTTCTTCAGCCAAACAGATATTCTTGGCTGTTTGAGTCATAGCGTAGGATAAATCATATTAAAGTGGGCCACAGTCTTGCTCTGATTCTTGCCATTAGCGTGATGCCAATTAAGAATTTCGATCTGTTGCACAAGTGTTGCATTCTCCTTTTTTGCTGTCGGTGCTGCATTGGCAGTAGCCCCTTTTACTGGAGCAAGCTCTGTGCTAGGTGCTGGACCTACAAAATGAAAGCATGTTCGACATCATAAATACTAGAAAAAAAACCTACGTTTACACTTCTTGGATGGGATAGTGCTTCGTCCATTGTCCCCTCCTAACTTTCTAAGCTTCTCAACAACTGCCTTCTTATGAGAATCAAATTTCTCAAGGGTACCTTCATAGTCAGATGCATTCTCCAACTCTTCAATGATACGTTCCTTGTCAATGAGGTTTGCATCATTATCCAGCCAGTCTTGGTCTGACTCTGGTATGGTTTCCCTAGCTTGCAATCTGGCTTCGAGTTTTTCCTTTCGAGGCCGAAACTGATTACGGAGCTTCTCTAAGCCCTTTTTGAGAGTGCTGATGGGAACCATGGTGATAGAAGACAGGACTTCAGGCCACTCTTGCCATTCTAGGGCTTATCTGACAGAAATTATATAATATATTTTCCTAATTTAGCGTTATCATATGGGTTATTGCCATGTAAATCCACCATGTGTTATGTGTTATGGGTTATGGACGTGAAATCCCTGCAAACCAACTTGGGAAATTGAAAAAACTATGCGTTATAAGAAAGTATGGGTTTTGGTAGGTATGCCTTATGTGGGAGTCTATTGTATTGTGTTCCAAAAGTTCATGAACTTTGAACACTCAATGATTATATAATCATTGTCATTGTTGGAGCTGCACCGGCTCTTCACATCACTCATCATTTCGAACCTTACCATTGGTCACTGAAGCAGTACAAGGCAAGGCTCCAAGGAAAAAAAACAGCTTTAGTGGAATAAAACTTGATATTCTTTTTTTCTTGTCATACATGGGGCTTTCTATGCACAGACTGATTCATCCTTGAAAGTTTTGAGCAGTCCATTGACAGGGGCTAATATAGTGCATGTTATGCCCCAACACTGTTGAATTGTACAGCTCCTGAGAAGAAGTCTGACTTCATTTCGCTTCACATGACATGTCTAATTAGACCATTGTTAGCTAGCAATGTTGCTGAGATGGAAAAATATAATATAACAACAAACAAGCTTGTTACACGAATACTGCCCAGCTACAATGATAGTGGTCAGTTGTCTGGTGGTGGAGCAAACACATTTAAGGGGGCCACAGTGACAGAGTCATCAAATGGTGAACATGAAAGCTTCCTCGTTTGTAGGTCCCGAAGTGAATCTTGCAGTCTTACGCAAAGATAAATGTTAGGTGGCCTAGGAATATTTCAGTTGTGGTTAGTCAACTCTGAGCCCGGGTTACACTCACCATTCCAAAGTCATCAGTGTGCAGCAAGGGCAGGGCTAGGGAACAGAGTAAGAATGCACCAGTCAGGTGAAAGAGACCAGAGGAAAGGGTGTAGCATGTGAGTATGAATGGGCTGGTCCCCAGTGGAGGTTGTAGGCTGATAATTACCAACTCCTTGTTGAAGTATGTTTCACAGGCTGAGATGACAAGATAACTATATATAGGAACACAAATGTACCAAGAGGCAAAACAGGGTCGACCTGATGAACGACGCCAACGCATCAAACAATGGTTACTGTCAGGAGTGCCACAATACCATCCTGCGGAATGTCTAAGAAGGATCAGCCCCAGAGTCAGTCTATCGGCTCGGTGATCGGCATACCGTGGTTGACACCAGCCGACCCTGGTTCCAGCAGGCCACTGACATTATCGACTGTCATGGAGTAGGAAACGCCACCGTAACTTGTACTGCCAACTGCTGCAGAGATCAACTCAGCCCTAAAGACAAGCAGACAAAGCTCAGACAAAGCATCAGGGCAGCGAAAGGCAAACCTTCCAACATCATATCCGTCTGACGCAATATTGTGGTTGTCCGTAGCAGGCTGACAAAGAGTAATTTAGGAGTCTGTGCACTGCCAGAATCATGCCAGACTTATGCACCTCTTCTTGAGAAACCCTACAGATCATTGATATTCCATTCAAGAGAGACATCACAAAACCCATAACGATCTTCGCAGACAACCAAGCCGTAATCAAATCCGGCGACCTCCCGCACCCCAAACCACAGATTGTCACGATCGGAATTGGATAAGAGTTGACACGTTGACGTACCGGAAATGATTACCACCGATCACACTTTCAAGGCATGTTCCAAGGCCAGCATCTCCATAGTCCTCACAAAGCTCTATTATTTGGTCAACCCAACCGTTCCCATCACCAAGGTTTGCAGAGTGAGAATCTCCAAGATGGAGCCCAAAGCATTCGGTTGAACTGTCATATCAGTTGGCCCGTCTTTCAGAGTGATCCAACTTGTAGGATTACTTACAATCCAATGGCGCGCACATAGTTCAAAATGCCATCGTCTGTCAGAACGTCCAAGGAGCTTTCACCTGAGATAATCACGTGTCATTTTTTTCAGTACAATATAACAAGAGAAGAATGAAGGACATACGTTCAGGGGTTCTCCCAGACCATCTCCTGCATCATCGAGCATGGAACCACCACCTGTGGTGGGGTTATAGTAAGCTGCACTCTCACACACTTGGATAGCGGAACACAGTCCAAAGCAGCACCCAAGGGAAATCACGAAGAATGCTCTTGGCGCAAACATGAGGAGAGTGATGTAGGGAAAATCCGGGACAAGTAGAGAGCTCTATATGTACCGGTTCGTCTCCCGTGTGGGATCATGAACGTGCGGTACAACATGAAGCACTGACATTCAGCATGCTGATAAGAGTTTGCTCACATAGACGCATACCGCACGGAAACGATTAGCGGCCCAAGACATGTCCAACAGTTTGTGCTGCTGAATGCCACTGGCATAGGGCTAACGTGCGTGTCTGGGACGTCAGAAAACATCGCGTTGTCGCTACCAAGGAAGCAATGAAAATGCGAGTTCCGTATAACGATAACACCAGAAGATGGGAGTCAAGACCAGGCCGAGTCATCGCTCAGGCTGTCATGATCGTATTTAAGACAAGACTGGACAGCGAATGAAGTTATCTGCGGTAGACACCTTGTACGCGTGTCTTTATGATAACGCACTCTAGAGGCAGCTGGACCGAGTTGAGATCAAATCGCTCAATAAAAAGAGCAGATCAGACTGCCAAGTAAAACCAAAGAATTCCACACGAGTTTATCATGAGAAGGTTTCTGGTCGCGCTTGGGTGAAACATATACCTGTTCAGGTTCGTGCTCTCAGGCAGTTGCGGATCGCCCGCCACTCGTATTGCGTCTGTCTCCAGGGCCTTGTCGAACTCGTGCGGTCATGGGCTGGAAATGATGGACGACGACCTTTCCTAGGAAGGTTTGGGTGCAGAATGAAGTTGAAACCATTTGGTCCCTAGCCCAGATTATGGGGGATACCATCAACTCGTCTAACGAGCCTTCCGCGAGGGTTATTCGGACAATGTTCTGACCGAGTAACCTGAGGACGACCCTTGTAACTATCCGCGCGCTCTTCAGTAACAAATTCTGTGAGATTTCGAATCCATTCCAGAATGTTGTGACTCACCAGCAGCTACTAGATATCATCTCACGGCCCCAACGCTATAAGAACAAGGCGGGAATCCCAGCTTGGGTCATCTTTAGTGAGCAGCCGTTTCGCATAGGATCTTGCCAACACACCCTGAAACGCATGCGCTTTCGCCAACTACCCCCACGGTACGATGTGTAATTCGCGCTAGTAATGGCGTGATGATAGTACGCCTCTGCACCATTTGCGTGCCGTATACGGGATCCTCGAATAAGTGCATGAGGGACAACCAGTACGCCCGTTGAGCGCCAAGTACCCTTGTAGCATGCCGCCACGTTTTTGCGTTCCTTGAAACCCCATTTGAAGGATCTGGAACTACCGTCCGCTGTGTCGCTGTGCGCACAATCAACAAGTTCGTTTGTTGCAGCACCGTAGATCTCCTGGGTACTAGAATAGGTTCGTTGTCGAGGTCAAGACCGTCATTGAACAACAAGTAGGTGTAGCGGCGCTATTCCGGCCGTCACGAAATACGGTTTATGTAAGCACCTCTAGTCCCCCTGAGTTTCAGACGACCTTCTTGACAGGGTGGTCTACGACAGGGGGCAAGACTCTCAATCCATACCTGGCGTATTCATGGGAAGTTGTGTAAAGACACTGGCATCGCTACGTCGCCAAATTCAAATTACGCTCATCGTAGAACACATACAAACATAGAGGTATAATATACAGATCATCTCCCAATGAGGCTCACTCAAATGCCGTCTGCCTTCGTCACCCTCTCTTGCCCGCACGCGCCCTCTACAGCCGCCAACCCCACCACCACTAGATACAGACTCTGCTGGTCGTCCTCCCCGAGCGGGATCCGCGGGTCCACCTCGAAATCGTGCCACACGTACACCGCACGCGATAAAACGAGGCTCGTCAACGTCACCCCCCAGACACGGTCGCACCACACCACGACGACCAAGCCGGCCAGGAATATCAGCACGTGTTGTTGGCCACACTCGGCCCAATGGGCAAACCGTCGGAGGCCTCTCGGAGAGGGCAGGTAACCCGGTCCAAACGCGACGCACTCGACGGAGCTTGGGAACAGGAGCAGGGCACCGCCGACCGCGGCGCACCATGGCACGAAGAGCAAAGCACGGAGCACGTGGAGAGAGATCCACGTCAAGACACGTGGCTCGGTTCGTCGGACCGCTGGTGTGGATGTTGAAGACGGAGCCGCACCCCGCTGCTGCAAGTCCGAGAAGCTAGGCATCCGAGGTCCACTGCGCTGCGTCCTAAGGCCATCCTTGGAGAAACCAGACGTGGAGCCCGAGATCGTCCCAAACTTGCGCGTGATGGATCCTTGTTCATGCTGGTCATACTGGTGGTCAGCATTCAAGGTCAGCAGTCAGCAAGAAACGGACGCACATATCGCGTCCTGACGTCAGAGAAGGAGAACCGTCGATTGGGCAGGCTGTAGAAGCCCTGGGTGTAGGGTTCGGTATCGGCCGCTTTGCTTTCCCGCACAGATCCACGTACCTCCTCCGGATGGGCCTTGACAGCCATCCGTCTTCCGAACCGTTCTCTCAGGGGGCTAGGGGAAACATCATCGGATCTCTGAAATCCCATGCACGGTCAATGTCATCACGCTTACGCCATGAGTGCGGGGGAACACACATGTGCGCTGACCTTTTTCCTGAATACGGCATGTGCGACCTTTTTGACCCTTTTCACCGCCGAAGAGAGATTACGGTGTTTCGCGGCGACGCCGTGCTTCTCCCGAGGAACTGACGTAGGCGTCTCGGCCAAGACTTTGTCGAGCGTGGGACCGAGATGGAACGCTTGTGTGTCATCCTCGGGAGTCGTCGTTCCAGACGACGACGCATAGCCGATCGAGTCGACATCTGTGCCTGATGACCCCACAGTACTTCTGGATCGATTGTGCTGCTCCTGCTAACACGTCAGCGTGCGTTGTCGACATTGAAGCCAGAGGGAATTCTCACAAGGACACGTAAGGACGAAGACGAATCACTATTCATTGGCATATCTGAGTCGGGGGAGGAGGACGAGAAGGAAAACAAAAGGTTTGGGAAGAGGGTGCTACATTCTTAAGTTCGGGTCTATTTCTGTACAGTCGGGCAATGCCAGTCAGGATCATAAACGGTGTCAACGATTCTCAGCCAGCCCAGTTGCAAAACATGTCATGCCTGATGACTCAAGTTGCCTCCGGCCCGATTGGAAATTAGAGGCGGCGCTGAACTTCGTATTCCTCGAACAATGTCATAGAGATAGCCAACGCCGATAGAGCGCTTCTGCCAAGGGGATAGCGCCCGTCGTAACAAAAATGAGTGAGAGATTGTAAGCTGCTTCCCGGGCCACGGAAACGTCCTAAACACCACTGTTTGGATAGGCATCGTAACTGCGGGGCATGACTCACGTCATCTCCTTGGTCTTCGACAAGCTTCAACGCCTTCTCGTAGTGATTGACCGCGAGGGTATGCAACCCTAGTGAATCGCTCGTGAGCCAATTCACGACAGAACCACCGACGCGTACCTAACTGCTGAAATGCTCTGCCGAAATTGAATTCGATTTCAGGCAGCACATGTTTGCCGGCCTGTCGTCGCGCAGCTCGATACTGCGACAGACAAGCCATACCCTTGCAGAATCACGTTCATTGAAGCAGTCCGGGATGGCCGTGGATAACGTACCTGAGTAATAAGGTGATTTCGATTGTCCGCTTGACGCTGCATAGCCCTACCAAGGGATGAAAGGGCGAGGCACAGACATATAAGGGGGTCCTCCTGACAATAGTCGTAGCCGTGCAATAAATAAACTTGTCGTTGTCAGCATGCCACCAGGATCCGTCAGTTCCAGGACAGCTTACATATCGCACTTTGATAGCTCTTCGCCGCAAGACACATTTGACCATACAAGGTGACCGGAATGGGATTGTTCTTCGTTGGCAACCACAAGGGCTTTTTGTCGCTCGTAGGGTCCACTGCGTCACCAAAGTCTTCAGGGTCGTCTTCCGCTGCGTCGGGTTTGATCGCATCATCCTCACCGGCTGATTTGTTGGCCCCTAAATGGTAACGCTGGCTGGAATTGTTCCATTTCAGGTGTTCTGGTGTCTTCACGGCTCCGTCGCTTAATCGGATCTCCCTCAACATGTGTTTTTGGAGTGTCGAGCTGATAAACGAATCGGCAGGTCGCAAACCACTGGAGAGCGAAGATAACAGTATCCGCAGTGGCTCGTTATTAAACTGGTGCATATTGATCAATTTTCGACATTGCTCGACGACGACAGGGTAGTTGTCGACGGCCATCGCACATGCTATCGTTGAAGACACGGGTAAGTACTCAAGGGCCCTGACTTGCAAGTACGCACTGATAATGGCGAGCCGAATCGTGACTTGCTTTTCTTTGCTTCGGTAACCATTCGATACGAGAATGTGACGCAAAACTTCATCGGCAAGTTCATACTCCCCTCGCCTCGTCGATATAAAAGCATACTATACAAAAGTCAGCACGAATATACCTCGAAGTGAAGCAATCATTTCACCTGCATGAAGAGCCGCAACCAGTTGTCAAATGAAACGCCACGGAATGAGTCAACCCTTCCATGTTGGCGACCCTCATCCTTCGATTTGCGCAAGTGTTTGTCTCGTTCTGGACAGGTCAGCCACGCAGAAACGCTGGAAGACGTATGGCACAAACCGACGAGTTCCAACCTCGATGCCATTCGTTCTTCCTCCATCTCGTTTTGGCGCTGCTGTCGTCGTCTAGGAAACATACCCCGAAAGTCATTGTGCTACCTAGCAATCAGCTGACACAGGACCAACGAACTGGAATGCGTACCCTGCTAGTGAGGAACAAGTTCCGTGTCTCCCTGAACATGTCCACGAGCTTTTCTGCTTCCAACATCCACTCTCGTGTGATTTCGTCGCTACATCCCTCGCTCAGGATACTTGGCCATAGTTCCTCGAGCCGTTTGTAGCCGAGCAACACTTCCTTCTCACGTTGTTCCTCGAGAGCTTTCAGCTCAGCCAGGGTAAGACGGCCATTTTTTGTGGCGGCTTTCCCTCGCTTGCCGTGGGACTTCTCGTCAAACAGGGAAGTAGCGGGCTGGGAAGTCGAAGGTGCAGCGGGAAGCCCTGTGCTTTCGACTTGGCCCGGACGGCGTTTCCTCGCATCAATGACTGGCAAACGTGGGTCGTGGATCACAAATTAGGAGAGGAAGACATACCCTGATATACCAGTTCCAGTGCCTTGCGGGGTTCATCCATGATTTCATAAAGCTCGGCGAGCTTCATCTTGGCGTCCGTGTTTGAGGGGTCAGCATCGATGACTTGAAGAACATCAGAGTTTGTGACATCTCATAGCTTGGAAAGCCTACCCTGTTTGTAGACGTCCGATGCCTCGCGTATGTCGCCTTGCATTCTTCGGCATATGGCAACTTGCAAAAGAATGTACAAGCTGCTTGTCTATACAGGCTTAAGAGAAAAGTAACTCATCGCATGAACTGGACGTACTGCAGGGTCAGCTGCGAGGATCTCATAAATGGGACCAGCATCAGAGTACATCTCCAGTTCGAAATAGGCGTCGGCGATTTCCGCGTACAAAGCAGCATAATCCAACGTATCCTGTGAGAGAACTGCGTCCGCATGCATCTGGGGTAAACCCTATTTCAGACGAAATCTCAGCCTGGGGAATATTCACAGACCTTTCCCTCATCGTGGTCGCCCATCTTGATCCGAGCTATCGCGAGTCGGTGGCGAGCATTTATATCCAGTGGGTAGTAACCAGGTTGAACGTCCCCGGTACGGTGAACGGGTTCCACTCCGTCTTGGACAGGAAGATCATACTCCCGGTCGTCTTCGCACACGTCCCAGAATTTCTGACTTGCCCTTCCCTGGAGCCATCGACATCCCTTTCGAATCGCATCTATGGCCCGCTCATAATCGTTCATAGTATTGTAAAGATCTGCGAGGACGAGCAATTCAATGAACCCAAACGTCGGCTGTTCACTTTGCCCAGATATGGATGGGTCCAGAACGCGGCTGAGGGGGTTTAGAGCTTGATTGTATTCAAAGGCATCCCGGTAAAGAGAGGCGCAGAGTCCAAATTCGGCAAGCTCGATGAGAATTGGTCGGAGCTCTGTCAGGACAGTGACGTCATGCGGGAAACGCTTGAGAATGGCCAGGAGAGAATGACGGGCCTCGCAAACGAAATGAGTCCAGTGAAAAACGTTCGATGATGCCCTTACCGTTCTAAGATCGCGCATCTCTCTCGCAAGAGTCGCCCTATCCCAAAGTGCGTCTACGTTTGCAGGGTCGAGGTTGTACAATTTTGTGTAACAATACAAAGCCTGCTGGTTAAAACCGAGCTCCCTGGGGAGAATTTCAACACGCGTTCAGCTTTGAGAGTCGGAATTACCTGGACTGTCGCGCCAGGCACTCCCATTCCTCCGAGTCACGTCTGAGATGAGCCGCCATGATGCGCAGCTGAAGAGACTTTTGTTGTTCGTTCATGTCTTCGTAGCACTGAGCGAGAACGGTCCAAGCCGCGATCGCACGCGGCTCGATACGGATGACCTCTTGCGTCACTCGAATGGCTTCCATGAGGTTGTTGTCAATATAAGCCTGGTTGCCTTCTCCTATCAATGCTCGAACTTGGTGTGAAAGCACGGGTCCAATCCTACGTTCGCGCTGCATGATCATGGTCAATCCACGGAAGACGTGCCCAAACGGAAATAATTTTACCTTCTTTCCTTTGGTCTTTCCAACACCTGACGCCTCCCGCAAATCGTCTCGAAACAGGGCGTCCTGGCTCTCAAGACGGATATCCCACTCCTGCTGCAGGACCCCCGTACTTGACACGTCATCTGCCGTCCGAATGTTTTGGACAAGGCGCCTGTGCCAAATGTGAACCAGCGAGTCTGTAGGCTGACCATGGCACGTACTCGAAATCCGCGTCAACGTCCGTATGCCTTGGAGCGTCTAATCCCTCGTCCCCACTCCCAGACGGTTCGGAGTCGTCCGTGGCGAAGTCGGAACCAGAGCTGATGGGGTCCGACTCCACCTCTTCATCTGGAAGACGTTCATCTCTTTCCTCGCAATTCTGAAGGCAAGTGTTGGCTCACAAATGTCCTCGTCTTGCATGGTCGGGTCGTTTGCTGCCAAGAACCCTCTCGCGCACGTGATCCGACTTACTATCTTATCTCATCTGGTGGACTCTGCCTACTGAACAAGCCGTTAACAGGATCCACACGCGAGCATCTTCTGAATTTATGAAAAAACCCCAATGATCAAACCCTGCTAGGTAATGCTATCACCCTGGGGCTCTCCAAAGTGACGGTGAGAGATTCTGACGGTCAGCGGACATCTTTCTCTCAGGACCAGCTTCGTACGCGGTGGGTAAATCACGCACACCGTTACCTAACGATGTTCCCTAGAAAACATGGTCGACACACCCTGGTGCAATCTATAAAAATCGCCCGTGCCATCATGTGCGCTGTGTATGGATGCTACCGAAGTGCGGCCCTGGTCCCCTGTGGTGAAAAGTGTGTTTCCCCATTTTTTCCCCGGTGACTGCCCCGTTGACGCCAAGGCGCAAGTCCCCTCGACGGTCGTGCACGTTATTGCCATCCTTTCCACGGCGTTCCGACTGCTCTACCGCTGGCGCTTGACCCGGTTTTCGTGGGAGGACGGATGGGCTGCGCTGGCTCTCGTGTGTGACATGGCGTGTCTCGCCAGCCTGTGGATGCAACTGGCCCCGCGCGATAGTGAGTAGACTGCTTGCGCGGACGCGTGTGGCTCGTTGAACGTGACCTCCAGATGTCCGCCCGTGGATCGATATAGACGGGAACTGGCTCCTGTCGATCTCTATCACCTCTGTCGTATGGTAAGCACGGACGCGGGCGTCGTGCACCCTCTCACACGTCCACAGGTGCGCCCGGATCAGCATCCTATGCTCGGTCGTTCGGATAGCGAATCCGCCCACCCGGTTACGACGTGTCGCATATGGTATCGGCATCGTGTTCATGGTCATGGAGACTGGCCTCTTGGCCCAGAAAATCGACATTTGTATCGTGAAGCTTTGCGCGATCACGAACTCCGTCGCGATCGCCCAGCTCATCAGTGCGTGACGTCGCCTCCGCTCGGCCCTGACGCTGAACGCACACAGCGGACGTCGTGTCGGACATCACCTTGGTCGCCTTGCCGATATGGTTTCTGCGCGGTATCAAGCTTCCCCAGGACCGCCGCGTCCTCATTCTCTCCGCGTTCTCTGCCTCGATGCTCATCAGTGCCCTCACCATCCTGCATTCCATCCTCCTGTTACAGGATGTCACGAGCCTCACGTGCATCATTGGTCATGTAAAGGTATGCGATCTCTCTCACCCCTGGGAGGATGGCTGCCTGTCACTCACTCGTACCATCGTTGCACATGCAATGCAACGCGCTCCTGCAATGCAAATGTTGCAAATCACCACATTCCCCTCATTGTACCTCCTCAAAAAAATTCATAGAGATGGCTTTCTATGTACTTAGTCTAGTGACAAAGAATAGAGCATGGTTTACTTGTGGTTGCGATCACAAATCGAGGATAAGTCAGAGGATCAGATGTGCTCATGCCTTTTGGTCCCCAGATCCGATAGATCCTGCTTATAAACTCAAGAAGTGACAACCTGGGGGTCATAAGTTAGCTCATGAATGGTACTTATCCTGAGTATAAAGGCATGAGACTTGCTGGATGACATTGTATATTGGATTCTTCAAGTAAAAGTAAAGAGAGATTGTCACGCAAGCACATAAACATGATGAAATTCAATCTCCTCTTCAAATAATTGCCAAATGCAGCTGCTGCCATCACCCTGGGGCAGAATCTTAAATTTCCGACCACTTGCCATTGTGTGACCTGCATGTGACGGAATTTTGCATTACATGCGCAAAATGGGGTCCGAGATCAGAAGCTCTTCGTACACTCAACACAAAAAGAAAAAAATCAAGAAAAATGGGCAGCAGACAGAGAACCACGCATACAATACATATAATTGTACCGAGACATGTAGCTATCTTTGTTGAAGTATGAGGATGGATTTACTGAAAATTTTGCACTACTAGTGCACTGATAGTACCATGCCCTCCAGGCATTCCTGGACCCTCACCTCACACTCAAATGTTTATATGCAGCACTGTATTTCATAAGTGTAGTAGGGGCAATATAAGATATCCATTTGAATAATTCACCACCAGCCAAGGGCCGGAGACCATTGCTAACCAAAGTGAAATCAGTTTGACTGTGCATTGATTGAAAATGCGATAATAACAGAGATTCACAGGTCTGCTGTCGCACCCCCTTGTTATCCACATTGTCATGGTTGTGGTTGGCATACAGTTGCGCCGCCTTGCCCTTTGCCTGCCCCATTGATGCTGCATGATAGTCAGGCGAAGCATTGTGCCACCCTTGCGCTCGTTGTCATCCACCCTGTGGCATCCACGTTGTCTTCATGTGGTGGTAGTGTGCTGTTGTGCAGCCCTTGCCCACCTTGTCGTCATGTGGCAGCAGGAGGGCAGTAGGCACTGCCCCTCCTCACCCTCCCCGTCGTTGTTCATTGCCCTTGTCATCACCAGCAGTGTGGTGGTGGGTGCACTGTTGCACCCCTTCGCCCTTGTCGTCGTCGGCACTGTGATGATGGTGTACCGTTATGCCCTGCCGCCATGGTGGTTGGTGTGCCCGTGCCCCCTCGTCCTGCTCCTCGTCATCGGCGCTGTGATAGTGTGCTGTTCACCCCCTTGCCAGTGTTCTCATCATTATGGTGTGGGAGGCAAGTTACTGCACCCCTTCCCTTGCCGTCGTTGGGTTGGTGTGTCTGCCCCCTTGTCTGCATCCTTGTCGTCACGGTGGGGGGAGGCCATTCCCTTGCCCTTGCCATTGTTGTGGATGGTGTACCTGCGCTCCCTCATCCTGCTCCTTGTCATCGGCACTGTGATGATGGGGTGCCCGTGCTATTGTGCCCCCTTGTCTGTGTCCTTGTTGTTACGGTGGGGGTAGATGTGCCGCTGCACTACCGTCGTTGTGGTTGGTGTGCCTGCATCCCCCCTGTCTTGCTCCCCATCATTGTAACGCTAAGCGTACTCAAGAGAGCGTTCGACTTAACCCAAGAGAGGCGGATGCTCACGAAGAGGTACCACAGCATCTCTCTTAGCAAGCTAAGTGCGAAATGAAGACAGAGGACAGAGGACAATGATGAGTGAGCACACAGTCTCGAGAATCGCTCGAGGACAGAGAATGAGTATGACGAATATCGTAGATTCAGAGTAAGGAACTATAATACAGGTGATCTGGTATATAAGTGTTCCAACTGTGAGAGAATGGAACAGTATGGAATGCTATGAAATAAGGGGAAACATTGCCATCGTGAGAGAGACGACTGCGGAGCTAATCGTCCAATGAGATAGCAAGATAAGACAAGATAAAGAAGGAAAGACTGCAAAGTCAAGTCATCTACCTTGGAAAGGAAATGACAACACGAGGAAGTCATTGGAAAGGGAAAGGTGAGAGGACAAGACGTCAGTCTGGGATATTGCTCAGAAGAAGGAATAAGTCTGAGGAATAATGGTCCAAGTTATTGCCTGAAAAAAGTGTCGATAGCCTCAAGAGAGTTGTGATGAACGACAAGAAGAGAAAGTACTAGAGAATACGATGAGAAGACTATACGTTAAGAGAGAGAAAGAAAAGAATCATAACATTACCCCCTTTGTACCATCAAAGTGCCTACGAAGACTAGAGGTCCGTGGCAAGGGGTGACCCAGTGTTGTTCTCGAAGGCTTCCAGAATAAAGAGGCTATCTCCATGGTCAATGGGAGAAGGAGAACACTGATGAGGAGGATGGATGGTGCGACAACGTTTGGGTTTCTTGTGATGAGGTGGGATTACATGATTGTGGACAGGGGATTGTGATAAGGCTACCTGTGCGAGGTATCGATGAATGTCCTCGAGGAACTCTCCAAAATTAAAATGGTGGGCTAGAACGACGAGGGCGTTGATATTGGCAATGTCTAGATATTGGGTATCAATGGTGGAAGTTCGTCCCCAGCCAGATGGACTGGCAATCAACAGAAGTCGAAAGTGGCGAAGGAGTTGGCATAAAGCAGATAGGGGAGAATCGACATCCATATAGTAATCTAGAGCATGGGCAACGGATGGGTCGGCCAAAAGGTGGAATAATTGGTCGTGATAACCAGCAGGAGGAGAGGTGAGTTGATAGGCAGTGAGAGGTTGGTCCACAGAGATGACTCCGGCAATGAAGTCAGTAGTGTCCCAGCCAGCAGTGGCAGTGGTCGAAGAGGTTTCGGAAAAGTCCATAATTGGAAATTATCGAATTTAAGGAAGTGGACTTATCATTAAAGAAGAAGAAGAACTGTGACTAGCTCGATGGAGCAAACAGAAAAGAACAAAGAGAAGTATGATGAAGGTAAGAACAAGACACGGTCAAAGGGTGAAGAAGAGTGGGTGTAGCGCAGTTAAAGGAAAGAACATGTAATAGCTTGACCGTTGAGGAGGACACTCATGAAGAGGTATGACACCGCTCAAGGGATTCAGCAATTATTTCAAAGAATGGGAATGTTTATAAGGAAAAAAAATCTTAGGAGCGTGGCAGAGATTTTCTTCAGGTTCCCATGTGGCTTCGGATTGAGAGTATCCCTTCCATGTGGTCAGGTACTGATAGTTGCCAGGGTGGCCTTTGTGAGCAAGGATAGCCTCCACTTCGAATTCTTCTTCGTCATCTATAACGTCCGGGGGTGGTTCAGGAAAGGAAGGTCCATGTGCATCAGTCTGTCTAAATGGTGATAAGAGGGAAGCGTGAAACGTGTCATGAATCTTCCAAGAAGGAGGTAGTCTGAGGTGATAAATGAGAGGAGAGATGACCTGTGAGATCTCGAATGGTCCATGGCATTTGGGAGCAAGTTTTCTGGAGGGGTAGGGGATCTGAAGATTGGTGGCCTCTAGCCATACCTTGTCTCCGACTTTCCAAGGGGAGAAAGAGCAGGTGGAGTGGCGAGTCATCGCTAAGCGAGCGGAGTCATGCGCAGCAAGGGCTTCTTCTCGTGCCTTGGACAGGGTGATCAATCTGTCAGACAGAGCGGGAATGAATGTTTTTCCCAAGGCAGGAAATGATCAGGGTTTGTAACCAAGGAGGAGGGAGAACAGAGATGATTTGGTGGAGCTATGAGGGATGGAGTTGTGGTGGAATTCAGTGGTAGTGAGGAACTCTGCCCAGGAGTGGGGGTTATTGGCACAAAAGATACGAAGATAGGTTTCAAGTTCTTGATTGGTTCGTTCGGTTTGGCCATCAGTCTGGGGGTGGTACACGGTGGAGAGTCGAATGTCATACTGTAAGAGACGAGCGAGTTCAAGGGCGAATGCAGAGGCGAACTGTGGACCACGATCCGAGATGATGGAATCGTAAAGTCCAAAGCGTTTGAAGACATTGTCAAAGAAAAGTTTAGCGACTCCTGCGGCATCAATGGTTTTGTTGCAAGGGATGAAAATTACCCCCTTCATAAGGCCATGGTTGACCACGACCATAATAGAATCAAAAGTAGAGGATAAGGGGAGATCGGTGATGAGATCAACAGAGATTTGTCAAAATGGCAAAGACAATGACGATGGAATTGGGTTTAAAGGAGCGACGGTGGGATGAGTATTGACCTTGGATTGCTGACATATGGCACAGCCAGCCACGAAGTTTTTAACAAAAGTACCAAGTCCAGGCCACCAAAAGTCACGTTCTAGGATTGCCTTCGTGCAGAATTGACCAGCATGGCCAGTAGTGGGAGAGGAATGAATACTATGGAGAAGTGTGGATCGGGATGAGGGAGGAACATATAAACGACCTTTGTAAAAGAGATGGCCATTGTCAAACGACCAATCTTGAAGTGAAGAGCAAGGAAACAAAGGCGTTGCTTCTTCCATGGCTTTGAGCGCACGAAGGACCAGTGGATTGGATGAGGACGAGGATTGGATGTAGTCAAGAAGTGTAAGGTCAAGGGCATTGATAATGATGGGGTCTGGGAGGATAGATG